>RJWM01030552.1:0-15921 GCA_004363535.1 Dasyprocta punctata
TTAAGTCTGGGAGATTATTTGTTGTGGAAAGGAAATTTTTTTGAATTGTGCACCAGTCAGGCCTCTTGCAATGCTGCTCAAAACATAGCCATTACAATAGATACGTTAATTGGAGAAGGTACCTTTGCTGCCACCTGCAATCTTGCTTTTGAGTTGCAAATTTATGATCAACCTGAAATACTAGCCTCAAGTGCTTGGAGGGACCGTTCTTCAATGGGTGAGACATCCCTAGATTTGACTTCTATTGTCAGGGTCTGGATGAACCACTTTAGGATTTTCACACCTACTGCAAGCTAATAAAAAAATTATAAGTAACAAAAATACTAGCCAGTTAATAGTTCAACGGCTGGCATTTTAAAAATTTTTAAAGAGAATAAAACTAAACAAAATAAAGCCAATCAAAAGAAAACAGTGAAAATGATACAGGGCTTCAAAACAAAGTAATAGGAAATCAATAATGGCTGCCATAATAATGCCTCTTGATATCATCAAAATAGCTGCCCATACCATCAGACATAATAAAATCAGATGAAACAGAACAGAATAAAATCAATCAAAACAAAACAGTGAAAGTGATAGAGGACTTTAAAACAAAGTAATAGGGGATAAACAGTGGCTACCACCTTCCCTTTTTAGACATTTCCTCCCCTTTCACTTTCACAATATCTATTGTACATTTTGAATCCCACTAACTCCTTCAATTTTTTTATACTGTGGAGACAACATAATGTTTACCAATGTGAGTCCAAACCATTTCACCCAAGAGCATGATCACAAGTTGCATCCATTTACCTGCAAGAACCTTGTGATTATCCTTCTTTATAGCTGAGTAACTTTCCATTGTATAAAAACGCTGTATCTTTGTTATCTGTTCTGTGTTTGATGGGCAGTCTACCCCTGTTTTTTTCTGGTTCTCTGTCATGTGAAGAATTGGTTTCTCTCCTTTAACCTTCAATCTATGAATTTCTTTTTGAGTTAATGTGTTTCTTATATATCACATATTGATGAGCCTTGTTTCTTAATTCACTTTCCCTGTGTTTCTTTTTATTGGTAAATTGAGGCCATCTGCATTAATGGTTACAGCAAATATTCACTGGTTCATCTCTGCCATGTTTTTTTCCTGCCATTGGTCCCTACTTTTCCCTTCCATTGAATTGTCTGCCCTGCTTAGTGATCCCAGTTTGGTACTGTTCCTGGTCAATTTTATCTCTCTCTAGAATATCCATGAATATTCTTTGTAAGGTTGGTTTGATGGTCATGAATTCCTTCAGCTGTTCTTTGTCATGGAAGTATCTTATTTCTCCATCAATCTTGAAAGATAGTTTTGCACAGTACATCAATCTGGGTTGGAAGTTGTTTTCTTTCAGGACTTGAAACACATCACTCCAAGTTATTCTTGATTTGATGGCTTGTGTTGAGAAGTCTGACATGATTCTGATGGGTTCCCTTTATAAGTGATCTGTTTCTCTTCTCTAACAGTCTTTTAAATTCTGTTATTGTGCTGAATTTCTGGGATCTCGACTATTAAGTGTCTGAGTGTAGATTTATTTTGGTTATGACTAGTTGCAGTTCTATATGCCTCATTTATCTGTATGCCAGATCCTTTTCCCATGTTTGGGAAGTTATCTGCTATTATTTCTGTAAATAGTCTCTTGATGTCATTTGTGTTAACTCTTGATTTTTCACTGACACCTATCATCCTTAAATTATTTTTCTTTGCATTGTCATGCAGCCATAGAATTGTTATTTCCTTGTTATTTTTAAGAGATCTTTCCTTTCACAATCACTAGCTGCCATCCTGCCTTCAAAGTCTGAAAGTCTATCTTCAGTTTCTTTCAAGTGCTTTTGCTGGCTTTCAATGGAGTTTTTGTTTTTATGGCTACCTCTTTGAGTCTGTTTCATGCATTCCAATTTTTCTTTATAATGTTCATTCAATGTTTCCCTCATTCTCCTATGCTCCTCTTTATTTCTTATCTATGTCTTCTTTAGATATGCTCAGCAGCCCTTTTGTTATGTTTGTCATTTCTTCTTTTACCTGAGATATTATTTTGAATCTGATTTCTTTTATAGCCTTATGAAGTAGTTTCTTTACTTCATCCCAGAAATTTGAGGTGTGCAATTTCTGCTTTCTTCCATGTCCATGTGTCCTGAACATTTTCTGTTTGGGCTGGAAGACAGAGATTGCCTTTCATTCCTTTGTCTTGACATTTTCCTTGTCTCCTCCAGTTGAGCAGATTGTGGGGTTCCAGGTCCTTCCCATGCTGGCTACCCATCCACAGTGTAGGGGGATAGGTCAGGTATTTGGGTTTCTCCTAAGCCAGGTTCCCCAGGAGGCAGTGGTGTGTGGGGTGGGCTTCTCCAGACCCTCACGGCTTCTTCAAGACATGGATGGCTGGTCTCCTGGCTTGCTGGCTACCAACAAGAGAGTACTAACAGCGGCAAGTGTATTCACAGGGGTTGGGCTGGTTGCTTCTCCCCACCCATGCTAGCTACCTGTGGGAACAACTGGCTTCTGAAAATGCAGAAAAGTGATGTAAGGCATACAGAGCTTCCCTGGGGCAGGCTGGCCTGACCTGGCTTGGTGAGGTGGGATCTGCACTGTGGAGTTGGTGTTTGTAGCCCTGCCTCCTATGTGCTATACAGTGTGAACTCTGCTGGGGCCTGCTGAACCCTTAAATGGCTCTCCCCACCACCTGCACCTACACTACATGCACTGAAGGTTTACACGATGCTGGCATGGCCTGCACTTGGATCCCCAACAGCAGTTGGGCCTCCTGTGGCCAGAGCGAGAACAATAGCTGGTGTGCGCAGCACTTGCAGTCAGCCAACACCCAGCTTGCACCACCCATGGTGGCCTGGGACTTCCTGAGCACCTCCTCCTCTTGGCATTACCCTCTGTCAAGCTGAGCCCTACAGCCTGCGTGCCCACCAACCAGCCCAAGGTAAGAGTGACAAATGGCAAGTGAGAGCCCTGGGTGCCTAATACAGAATACAGGTTTTTTTTCTCTGCACTTAAGACTTTTTTTTTTAATCACAGAAATTCCTTATAATCCTCAAGATCTAAAAATTGTTAAGTACGTTACAAAAAGGGGAATTTTGCCTACAAAATTTACAACTCATAATAGTTTTTACTTGAATGTATATACCTTCATTTTTTAAATTCTAGTGAAGATGAAACTACCACAACAGAAAAGAAATGCAATCAAATAAAGGCTAAAAACAGTCCTGTGGGAAGATCTTCACACTGGACAATAAAAGTACCCAGTTTGGGGATCGAGTTTATGCTTGTGTTTTTCCAGGAATTGCTGAATGGCCTATCTAAGTACCAGAGCAGGTTGTGTGGCAATATCATGGACCCAAACCCAGAGAAGAAGTTAACTCCACCTCTTGAGAAGCTGATGCTCAGCCCTATGACAGAGATGCCTCTTAGACCATGCCACAACCAATACAAAAGAATGGGCCTAAAGCCAAGTTCAATTGACACAGGATTGCCAGAATGCCAAAGAGATGGTAACCAAAAACCAAGCCCAAAGGTATAACAGGTGACAAGAGTATATAGAGATAACCAAACTAAAAGTTACATGAAAGAAGGGAACACAAAAGTTACTAGAATTAAGATAAAATACATATTAATTATAGATAAGATTTTGTCCTTTTCAAATTCTTTTTATAAGAGATCTCTGCTATTGACCTACAGCAAAATCTGACTAGTCTACTTTATAGTTACAAATTCTACAATTGTAAAAAGTTAATATAATTCAATATGGTTGAAAAGTTTATTTGAGCAGACTCTGATTTTGTAAGATATTTGTCAGTCTGCCTGTGTATGTGTTTGTCTGTTTGTCCAGTCTGTTAAACTGTTGTTGGGAGTTGACTGAGCTAGTGATAATTCACACATACAGAGCCCAAAGCACAAGTGCCCAAACAGGAGTGCCTCAAGGGCACAGAGTGCCTAAAAAGTGCCCTGAGGATGTGAGGTGCTGGAGGTGAACAGATGTTCCTGCCCCCAAAACAAGCAGTGTAAGCTTAGAGAGCTCTCACAGACATTGACAAGTTGTATAATTGTTTCTTTGTTGGTTTGTTATATCCATAAACAGTTGTCCCCTTTTTATTTGAGTTCAATATTTTTCTTTTTTCTTTTACATTTTTAGATCATTTGGTCAAAGTTTAATTTGGGTTATAGATTTAAAAACCATTCTTTCATCTCAGCTTATCAAAATGATGCCAAAACTGGTTGTGTTAAAAAAAAAAAGTGACTGCCTGGTAACATTAACCAATTCTTGTTTATTAATGGGAAGCCCCAATGATCTCCACAGCCTTTTGAGAGACACCCCAATAACTGTTATTAAATATATTATTGTGTTATGTTCATATTGATCATAGTCAAAGGTTATTTTTCTAAACAATAGTGTTTTTTATTTAAAGATGCCCATACAAAGGTTTTCATATGGCTATGACAAATGATTGTGTGTGTTTTTTTGTTGTTTGTTTGTTTATTTGTTTGTTTTTTGCGGCACCAGGAATTGAACTCACAACATTGCATCTGCCAGACAGGCGCTTAAGCCACTGACCCAAACTCCCGGCCCCCAAATGATTGTTATTAACCTCATGGTATATTAATATATTCATTCCTCCAGATGTACAGATCTTCCAAATGTAAAACAGGGATTGCTTATGATTACAAAATTTTGTTTCAGATTCAGACCTCTGCCTTTAGTAAAAACTTGTGAGATGCACATCCCACTAAAGGTAAACAAGCTGGATAAAAGCTTCTTATGTATTAGATAGGAATGATTGAGTAAAAGGGGTATTTTATATCAAAATGAAAATTCAGATGTGTTACAAAATGTCATTATTGTTGTCATACTACAACATGTATGATTTTGATTTCTATTTTTCTATGTAATATGTAATTGTTAACATTCTGTAGGGATTCAAATGTTTAAGCCTCCATGTTTAGCAAAAAGTTATGGTTCTATTTTATATTCCAAGGTGTTTGATATTTAGATAAAATAATAATATTAAGCTTATACTCAGTGAATCCCTGTTTTTCTGATCAAGAAGATTATGAGACCACAGGGAAGTGTGATCATCGCTGTGTAGTGTGCCTAAGAAGAGTCACCAAGAGAAAAGAATCTCCCAAATTTTCACAGAAAGCAACTTGGTCAAGCAATGACCATGACTCATTCAGATGGCTGACACAGACAGAAGAGCTAAAATGTGTTATGCATGGTTCCAAGGTATTCCTGAGGAGATTTAACTGACCTTGACGGATGGTAAGAAACTGATTGTAATTAATACAGATCTCACCTTAACTTGGTCTTAAACATCCTGCAGAAAAGTACAACTTCAAGATGTATAAACAATGTAAATGTTAGCTATAAAAGAAACTCACATCACCAATACCTTCTGACAATTGCTGGCTAAACAGGTAACTGACTACTATTATGAATTAATTTGACTGTACAGGGTTTCAATTGCTGAATGCAAAGACTTAAAATCCTTGGACAGGAAATCTCTAACCTAAATGAGTAAGTTCACTCAAAATGCAAACAGTTCAAGAATAAAAAAGGTATTCTACAGAGTTCTCCAAACACAGCTCCTCAAGTTTCCACTGATCACCTATCCTCGCTACAACAAAACAGAAAAGTGGGAGATGTTGGGAGCCATTGAAGCTGGCAATTGACCGCACCTGTGGAGGCTGGCCAGCCAGGTCCAAGAACAAAGACCACTCGGGGTGAGCCACAGACACACGTGACTCCAGGCATCAAAACATCATGCCCTTAGGTTGGCATACATGCATGGTACTAGGCAATGGAGTGTCGTGTGCCATTAAGTTGCTAAATGTATAAATAAATACCCCTACAGTGAGGGAGCAGTTCCTTTCCTCCCATCTGGAGAACCAACTTTTGTCTCTTCATTTTCTCATCCTCTCACAATCCTTCTCCCCTGGAGCCTCAAGAGCTGTGCCAGTTGTGGCCCCAGACTTCTTAACTCTCCCACTCAGGTACAGCCTGACCTGGCCAGTTCTGAAGACCAGGCACCACCCACCTCCTCAAATTGTGCAGCTGCATTTTTAAGTTCTTAAGAGACCACCCACACCCTGCAGCCTGAATCCCACAGCAGGAAGTGGAGGGAACTACACAATGGTTATCAAGCTCCCAGGGAGGCTTCTGCACAGGCCAGGACTTCTGCCTTCTTCCACCAACCTAGTAGATTAATAAAAAGACCAGAAAACAAAATAAGTGAGAACTGTAAAATTACATCCTTCAAAGGACATCTTTCACTTCTGTGCATTCATGCCATCTCCTCACCTTCCAGGTAGAGCCTGTAGTTTGGGGAAAAAACATACAAAGACCAAGATTGCATGAAAGTGGAGTAAGGATATTGTAGAGGGGTTGGATTCTAGACAAATCCTCCATACAAGTACATTCCCAACTGTCTTTTCCAAGCAGGGGTGCATAGAAGAAACATGCTAATGGAGTATTTCATCTATAGTTCTTTAAAATAGTAAGAGAAATATTAAGAGTCACCACCACACTCAATGCTCAAGGAAATGCTATTTTTATTCATTTATTTGCATTCTAATTCCATAATACCATTTGCTCAAAGTTGATGTTTCATTTCATCTTCTGCTTCATCCATTTGGGACCTCATGTTTCTAAGAAAAGAGCATGGACCTGGTCCCCACTCATAAAGCTTTGTTACCCTTGTTCCTCATGATCAGGATATGGTTGACAGATGATACAGTTGCTCTTCCTTGGACAGCTCTGGGCAGCTGAAGAATTGCACATGGATGTCTCCACCAACCACAGGCCTTGGCTTCTCCTCTGCTCCAAATTGGCTGTCTTCCACACAAGAATCCCCATCCAAATACCTGCCCCTTTGTGTTCTTTATCAAACACCCTTGGGACGCCCCCCCCCCCCGTCTCCTTTTGCATTCCAAAGAGACCCAGCCCCCCTCTCCATGCAACAACATTCCTCTCTCTTGCTCTTAAAGCAAAAAGTCTTCACCCTACTCCTGAAATGATCCAATCTAAGTAGCTTCATTGTGCCCAGGCATGCCCAGCCCCTAGGCAGGGGTTGTCTTCAGGGAAACTACACACATACACACATGTTTTCAATTTCCCAGTAGAGAAGGATGGCCAGGATTCAGAACACGAAGTCTTGGCTTCTCTTCCCAAAAATAGGGCAAAAAAAATATCTTTTCACTCCTTTTTTTTTTTTTTTTTGATGCCTACTTAAGTAAAATTACTCTCAAGAAGTTGCTGCATTAAATTTTTGATACAGTGTCCTTCTATGTTTTTTAAGGTAGTATATACATGTATACAGTTGCTCTTATTTTTAGACAGTAGACTTGTTTTTAAGACAAGAACAACAATGAAAGAATGTTCTCCATTCATGACTCATAGAAGCATGTCTTTTGATCTGTTTCACTTCAAAGTGGAAGCATTGGTTTAACTATCACAGAGATGAATGCTACCACCACCCACCCCTATTAAGTGTCTTGTCTTTTAATTTTAATATATATTTTAATATAACTCTGTGGCTATTGAATATCAAACACTTACATTATTCTAATATGAATATATACCTAAAAGAAGGAATTTTCTTTGAGACCATATTTACTATTGTAAATCAAACATATATCTCACTAACTCCATCAATTATTCAATTCATTGATTGAATACCCAATTTGTGCCAGATTCAGTTCTGGATATAGTAAATACATCAGCCACTGTCTCTGCCTTCATGGAGATAATAGTCAGTCATGAAGTCAGACACTGGATGAATGCTAAGCAGAGGTGCAGTGGGTACTGCGAAGAAGTGCTGTGCACTCACCAGGGTCAGGTCTAAGATGAGGTGAGACCGCAAAGGGAGCATTTGCATGACCCTGAGAGTGAGTGACTGTTTAGGTGTCCCAGCCTAGGCACTTCCTTCCCTTCACTATAGTGGTACCCCTGACAATCAGAAAGGTCAAAGTGGGAGGGGAAACATTTGCAGATAAGGCAAAGTTTCAGGGGAATATTCCCTGATGGCATCATTTGTATCTTTGGACAGTTAGCCTCTGAACTCCTTTGCATCTGAGAGTCTCTCTTTCTTCTTTGGGTCTTGGTGAAAAGGAAAACTGACCTTCCACTACAGAAAGCTCTAAAGGCAAACACTCTCGAGTGCCACTTCATGAGTTAATAGACTAGTGTGTGCTGCAGGCTTAGCCAACCAGATGATCCAACAAAAGTCTTTGAGTCTTAAAGGACTGAATCTAAACCATAGGGAAGCTTGGGAAAAGACTCATGTGGTAGCAGCAGCAATGGCAAAACTGTGGGTGAGATGCTGGTATGTAGTGCCAGGGAGGCAATGTTTGTGATAGGATCTTGGCAGGTTCTTTCTACTGATTGTCTAGACTTCCAGGCAGTTCTATGAGCTATAGGGTATCCTTCTAAGAAATGTCCTTTCTGCTTGAGTTGTTCTCTGATGAACTCTAACTTTACATTAAATAATAAAGTGAAGATGTTTCATGTTGACAGAATGTTGCTGTACTCCATAAGGAATCTATGAGGTTGGGGGCCAGAATGGACAACCTCACCTGGCAAGGAGATTAAAGGAGGGGAGGCCTGGAGTATGAGAAAGGAAGAAGAAGGATGTAAGTGAAGGACAGAGAACAGTTCTAAAAACAGTGAGTACAGTGAGACTTACACACCAACTGAAGCAAGGAAGCACCAAGGAGCCGCGATGGCTAGCCTCATATGAGAAAAGAAGAGGAGAGCATCTGAAGTCTTATGTCTCAAGGCAGTGCACATCTGCCATCAAATTTTTCGATGACTGCCAGATCTTCATAGCTTTACAAAGTCTTAGTGTAAATGTAACCAAAATGTAGATAATTCTAATTCACACAAATAACAGTTCCTATCTCACCCCTCTCATCCAGAGCCACCTTGTAATGTACTCCAACTCCTTTATGCCCAGATTGGAGAAAGTCCTTTCCTCTTGATCCTGATGTGCATCAAAACAAATCTTGGAGTAAATAACTCCCAGACCCAAGATAACCATTCCCACCGACGTAATTACAAGCAGGAAACAGCTCTTTTCATTATGGTAATTTTTTCAGAAGGATAATTACCATGTTCTACCCCTAGGAACTTATAAATATTTAAATCCACATATTTTAATTCTATTTTTTAATCTCAAGAAGAAGCTACTAGATATCTTAGACACCTTTTCTTCCAGATGAACCCTAAACTCATATTGTACTTGCCCCTCTTCCACATCAAGGAAAGAGGAGATGATATTGAATCATAGATGGCTAAATGGGAGTTGGTGGGGGAAGCTTTGACTCATACAATGGGGAAGCAGGATAATATGGGATGGAAGACCATTCTGGTGTTAAATATTTCCATAGCAAATATTTATCATGTTCATACTGTGCACCAGGCACCAAGGATGGAATGGTGAGCAAAACCAGTAAGGACCTGCTATCATGGAATCCAAATTTTTTAGTGCAAACAGACACGAAACAAATAAATAAAATAATTACTAATTTTTAAGAAGTGCTAGACTTCTGGGAAGATGGTGGAGAGGTGAGTAGCAGAAAAAGAGCCACTCTGAGATTTAGTGTCCAAACACTGAAATATAGCAACATGAGGAGGAGAAGGAGGGAGGTGGATCCCCAGTACCCAGGAAGGATCTAAAGTGAGAATTGAAGCCCATGGGGAGAGCAAAGAGAGAGACTTTAACAAAGAAGGAGGAGGTGGTAGGTGGCACTTTCATGATGATCCCAGACTCACTGCATGGAGGGGGGCAGCTAGACCCTGCAGATGCATAGTGACTGCCTCCACCAAGAAATGTAACAGAGCAGTGGATGCAGCAGGTTGCTGTGGCTGGTGAGTTATTTGGGTTCAGTCATCCCCCAGAAGGTGACTGGCCAAGAGCCATCTTGTAGAGGGGCCAACTGAGCTTGGAACTCAGAGCAACTGCAGGCTAGCAGCTTCCAGTGTCAGTATAAAGGAACCGAGTTCAAGTCAGCATGAAGTCAGGGAGCCAAGTACCAGCTGTCAAGGAGCCAAGTTCAAGGCAGAGGGGGCACACAGACTGCTGAAGGCTGAGTGGGTCTGAACCAGAAACCAGCCTAAACTTCAGTGGAACTAAAGGTGCAGGCTCACTGGGATTACTCAATGCCCCACCCTAAAGCTACATGCCATCGGAAAGCTTGCTTCCTATGGGCAGCCAGCATAAGCAGGAAGATGCAGCCAGATCCATTCCTGTATGTCCGCCACTGCCATTGGAAGGCTTGCTTCCTGCAGGCAGCTAGCACAGGCAGGGAGTCACAGCCAAATATACCCCATTCACCCACAGGCCACCACTAGAGACCCTTGCTTCCTTTGGGTAGCCAGCACCCATGAGGAGAATCAGACAAACACCTGCCACCATCAGGGGAGTCCCGCTGTAGACACACATGCTAAGTGAAGAAGCAGCTCCACCACCACATACCCCTGGCCATCAGGGAAGCCTCAGTGTAGGTCTGGAGAATCCTGTCCCATGCCCTGCTACCTCCTTGTGAACCTGGGTTAAGAGAAACCCAGGTGCCTGTCCCATTCCCCTACACTGAGGGGAGGCAGTCAACACAGGAAGTGCCTGGAACCCCACAACTGACTTGTTGGGAGGAACTCAGGAGAATATCAAGACAAAGGAGAAAAAGGCATCTCAGGCATCCAGCTCACACAGAACAAGTCTGGGAGATATAGTCATGTAAGAAAATGGAAGTCACACACCTGAAATATCAGAGAAGATAGCAACTGAAGTAAAGAAATAATTTCATGAGGCTGTAAAAGTAATCAGATCAGAAATAATGTTTCAGGTAAAAGAAGAAATCACAAGCATAATGAAAGAATTGCTGACCATATCTAAAGAAGACATACCTTAAAAAAAAAAAGGAGGAGCATAGGAAAATGAGGGAAACCTTGAATGAACAATATAAGAAGGAATTACAATGCATGAAACAGATTCAAAGAGATATCCAGGAAATTAAAAAGTTGATCAAAGGCTGTCAAAACCACTTGAAAGAGACTAAAGATAGACTTTCAGACCTTTAAGATAGGATGGCAGCTAGCAATTGTGAAAGGAAAGATCTCTTAAAAATAGCAAGCACCAAGAAATAACAATCCAACAGTTGCAAGATGACACAAAGAAAAATAATTTAAGAATGATAGGTATCAGCATAAAAGCAGGAGTCAACACAAATGAAATAAAAAGACTCTTTACAGAAGTAATAGCAGAAAACTTTCCAAACATGGAAAATGATCTGACATATAGATAAGTCAGGCATATAGAACTCCAACTAGCCATAACCAAAATAAATCTACACCCAGACATATAATAATCAAGATCACAGAAATTCAGCACAAAAACAGAATATTAAAAGCTGTTAGAGAAAAGAAACAGATCATTTATAAAGGAAAACTGATCAGAATCACAGCAGACTGATTAACACAAACTATTAATTCAAGAAGAACTTGGAGTGAAGTGTTTCAAAAACCTGAAAGAAAACAACTTTCAACTCAGACTGATGTACTGTGCAAAACTACTTTTCAAAATTGATCTAAAAATAAGATACTTCCATGATAAAGAATGACTGAAGAAATTAGTGATCACCAAACCAACCCTACAGAGAGTGCTGAAGGATATTCTAAAGAGAGATAAAGATGACCATGGTTCCAGGAACAGCAGCAGAGGAGGATCACCAAACAGGATAGACAATTGAATAAAGTGGAAAAGTGGAGGGCCAACAGCAGGAAGATAGCATAGCAGAGATGAACCAATGCATGCCAGTTGTAACCACTAATGAATATGGCCTCAATTCACCAATAAAAAGAAACACAGGCAGAGTGGATTAAGAAAAAAGATCCATCAATATACTGCACAGAAGAAACATTTAACTCAAAAGGAAATTCATAGACTGAAAATCAAAAGAGAGAAAACAATTGTTCCATGTGACAGGAGACCAGAAAAAAGCAAGGGTAACTGCAGAATGAATAAGAAAGACATGGTATTTTCACACAATGGAAAGCTACCCAGCTATAAAGTAGGATAATCTTGAGGCTCTTGTAGGTAAATGGATGCAATTGCAGATCATGCTCATGGGTGAAATGGTTTGGACTCATACAGGTGAACACTGAGTCATCTCCCTAGCCTAAAAGACTGAAGGAGTTAGTGGGATCCAAGAAGCACAATAGATAGCATGAAAGTGATAGGAGAGGAAATGCCTAAAAAAGGGAGCAGTAACCACTGTTAATTTCTTATTATCTTGTTTCAAATTCTTGTATCATTTTCATAATTTTATAAGGTTTGATTTTATTTTGTCTTGTTTGTTAGACTTTACTGTGTCTGATTGTATGGGCAGCTATTTTGAAGATAATAGAATGTTTTATGATAATTATTGTTGATTTCCTATTATCTTGTTTTGAAGTCCTATAATGTTTTCATTCTTGTGTTTTAATTGGTTTTACTCTGCTGCTTTTTGTTTGATTTTATTATGTGTCGTGGTATGGACAGCTATTTTGAAGAAAATGAGACATTGTGGCAGCCATTGTTGTTTTCCTATCATCTTGTTTTGAAGTCCTAAAATGTTTTTATTCTTTTGTTTTGATTGATCTTAGTCTGTTTTGTATTGTTTGATTTTATTATGTGTGAAAGTAAAAGCAGCTATTTTAAAGAAAACAAGAGACATTATGGGAGCCATTCTTCATTTCCTATTATCTTGTTTTGAAGTCCTGTAATGCTTTCATTCTTTGTTTTGATTGGTTTTATTCTATTTTGTTTTGTTTTATTTTATTATGTGTGAAGGTATGGAGAGCTACTTTGAAGCAAACAAGAGAATTATGGCAGCCATTGTTGATTTCCTGTTATCTTGTTTTGAAATCTTGTAATGTTTTCATTCTTTCACTTTGACTGGCTTTGTTCTGTTTTGTTTTGATTTTATTGTGTGTGATGGTATGGACAGCTATTTTGAAGAAAACAAGAGACATTATGGTAGCCACTGTTGATTTCCTGTTGTCTTGTTTTGAAGTCCTGTATCACTTACATTGTTCTTTTCTGATTTGCTTTATTCTGTTTTGTTTTGTTTTAGTCTCTTTAAAATAAAAAAAAAACTTAAAAAAAAAGCTACAGCTGACCTGCTGGGATTAATCAACTCAGATCTGGACTATCTGGTCACATTGTCTACCAGTGATAGCAGAGAAACACTCTGAAGTGGACTTTTTTCTTTCTTGCTCTCTTTTCTTGTTGTTTTGTTTTGTTTTGATTGTTCTTGTTTTTATGACTGTGAACTTAGTTTCTAGTTTTTTGTTCTTTTTGTGTTCTGTTCTTTTTGTTTTTATTTATTCCCTTCTTCCTTTCCTTCTTGCCTTCTTCACCAATTTCCCAAAGTTTGTGTGATCTTCCTTTGTCCTCCAACTTTGTTTCTAGTCTCTTCCTCTTCTGTTTCTATATTTTTCCCCATCCCCTTTTAAATTTTCTCCCCTGAGGATAAAATCACTATCCTGAGAGCTTGTTTACTGCATACAATTTTCTAGTTCAATTTAGATTTTGTTATCTAACCATAAATCTGGTTCATAAGATTAAAAGTGGCAAATTAATCCTTCCCTTAGTTTGTCATTTTCTAGGCTGTATTTGATACTGTTGTTCTTGCTGATTGTACAACTTTAGCCAAAGTGACATAGTTGTTCAATTATTCTTCCTGGTATAGCAAGACTAAGATTGCCCATGGCTCAAAAAACTACTACAGGCCAGTGCTAAGAATCAGGGAGTAGGCCAAGTAGGCAGCAACTTCTCATTTCCAATAAATTGAAGAGGTAGTATCTTGCAACAGACTCAAAATCCAAAAGGCAGCTCACTTGGAAGACATCCCTGAGAAATAGTCATTTCCTAAGGGATTTCTACATGGGCAAAAAAGAATACCTGCCATAAATAATTTACAAACATCAATACAATAATTAAACTGAAAAAAATAGAAAATGAGAAGACATGGAAGCTAAATGTAACCCCAGACTTCCAACTTGCCAAAGGCAAACCCATGGAGCAATGAGGCAGAACAATTCAAAAGTCATGTACCTGCACTTTCTGAAGTGGTAACAGTGGAAGTAGCAAACCAAATGAACAAATTTGGTTTAAATAAAATCTAGAATAAAATCAAATCATAAACAATTTCTCAGATAACTTTAGAGATTATGACCATAATGGAAGGCATGATTACTGAATCTAGAGAAGATTCAGATTAAAAAATATAGGAGTTTAGAAAAATGATGGAAACATAAATGCCCAACATAGCAAAGAAATGGAATCCATGAAACAGATTCAATCAGGTATCCCAAAGATAGAAAGGTCTATTGAAACTATACACAACAGAATATATCAATGTGAGCACAGAATATCAGATCTAGAAGACAAGACTGCTGCTAATAATCACAAAAAAAGAAACATGTCTTTAAAATAGCAAGAAACAACAAAAAAATCAATGCAACAGCTGCTAGGTGTTACAAAGAAGAATAGCATACAATTGATCAGAGTTCATGAAAAAGCAGGAAATAGTACAACTGACACTAAAAACACTGTTCACAGAAGTCATGGCAGAAAATTTCCCAAGCAGGGAAATGGAGTTTGACATATAGATAAGAGAGGCACATACAACTCCAGTAATCCATGATCCAAAAAAAATTTATAGCAAGGCATATAATAGTCAGGATTCCAGAAATTCAACACAAGAACAAAACATTAAAAAGAAACAAATCATTTATAAAGGAAAGCCCATCAGAATTACAGCAGACTTCCTAATACAAACTTTCAAGTCAGAGTGAGTTTGGGGTGAAGGGTTTCAACCCTGAAACAAAACAACCTCCAACCCAGACTGATGTACCCTGAAAAACTATCTTGTAAATTTGATGGAGAAATAAGATACTTCCATGACAAAGAATACCTGAAGAAATTCATGACCACCAAACCAGCACTCCACAATGCTCTAAAGGACATTCTAGAAAGAGATAATGAAGTCTACAACTCCATGAACTCCAAAAGAATGAATATGCTAAGTAGAGCAAGCAATTAAAAAGAGGGGAAGGAAAGGAAATCAACAACAGCAAAATAATATGACCAAGATAAGTCAATGCATATCAGTTAAAACCATCAATGTACCTGGCCTCAAATTACCAATAAAAAGAAACAGATGGATAGAACGGATCAAGAAAAAATATCAAACAATATGCTGCATACAAGAAATGCATTTAACTCAATAAAAAATTCATAGACAGAAAGTCAAAGGATTAAAAACAATGCTCCATGCAACAGGAATCTGGAAAAAGTAGGGATAGCTATTCTATTTGCTGACAAAGTGAATTTCAAGTCAAAAGTGATCAAGAGAGACAAAGTTGACCACTACTCCATGATTAAGGGAACAATCCAAGAGGAAGATAAAACAATCATAAATATATATGCACCAAAACATACCAACTATATAAAACAAATATTAACAGACATGAAAAATCAAATAAGTGCTAATACAATTGTAATGGTAGACCTCAATACCCCACTGTCATCAACTATACAAACAAAATCAACCAAGAAATATCAGAACTGAGCCAAACATTTGAACAAATGGACTTAGTACATGTCTACAGAGTCTTCCACCCTATAACATCAGAATACACCAGAAGAAACCCCGCCTACTTCCCTGGTGAGTGTGCGCCACTGCACAGACTCCGGGAAGTTAAAGAGATGTGTGTCCCATAGGCCTACCAGTGCACGGGCTACGAATCAACGACTCCCCTACCCCCCGCACC
Organism: Dasyprocta punctata; assembly: GCA_004363535.1. NCBI lineage: Eukaryota > Metazoa > Chordata > Mammalia > Rodentia > Dasyproctidae > Dasyprocta > Dasyprocta punctata. The sequence goes on from RJWM01030552.1 coordinate 15,828, forward strand.
ATAAGCAACCTGCTGGCTCAGAGGACCCGCTAAGTTCATAGCAACTAAGGTACAAAAAGCAACTAAATGCTTGTATTGTTGGGTTATTTTGCAG
>RJWM01030553.1:0-23272 GCA_004363535.1 Dasyprocta punctata
AAGTATAACTGAGGCTCAGAATTGAGTTTTCCATTGTTTGTGCCAATGTAGAACTATCCTAAAGTTCAGGTGTTGAGACGGCATATGATAAATAAATACATGCATAGAAGAATCTTGAGTAATAGGTGAGTGAGTGCAGGGAACTGGCCACACTCTTACCTCTGGGAGCTGCAGCAATATGCTTTTATTTTTGAGATGATAGTGATTTCGATGCTACATAAATTTACAAGTGATTCTCGAGAAGTGAAATTTTCACTGAAGGCTGACTGCAGTTATATCTGGCATCCTCTTCCTATCTGTGCTGATCCTTTTTCACTTTGCAAATATTTTATTTTATTTATTTAGAATATTTCCCAGATCTTGATTAAGTGGCCAAAGACTTAGGAAAGTAGTAAACCTTCTAATCAATGTACTTTTGATGTTGAATTCCTTCTTGGTAAACTTCCACCCCTTTTTATGTATTCCATAATAATATATATATATATAAATGTACCAATCATGTTTTCCAAAAGTTCTATAGCTTACCACACAATAGTTTTCTATGTGTATGCAGAAACATCTGTGTTTAAACATACTTTTAATTTGTTTTTCTATAATTAAAAGTAGCAGCATTCTTGCCGTCTGGATTCTCATTTAGTCAAGAACACAAAATAAATGTTTAAAGATAAATGAAATCACAAAGAAACAAAAGTAATAATCCAAGCTATAAATACCAGTCAATTTAAAGGTCCTTTCAGGGAAATAAGATTGGAGCAAAAACTCAAAGGGGAGGTAGGATTTGATGAGTACAGAGAAGTAAAAGATTTTTTTGATAGCAACAATGGGAGGATGAGTAAAAACCTTTGAAGAAAGAGATTAGCATTAAAGTAGTATACTTCTCAAAAATTTAAAAGCATGAATGATTTGACAAATGTAAAATGAACATATATCAAAGACTATTCATCTCATTCCCTAATGGGGAACTGGTATGAAGATGTGGATATTTCCAAGGGCATTTGGAGAGCTGGATATTCTTATCAATATAATAAAGGGAAGTTAGGATATGGAGCATATAAAAACTGGGTAATGTTCCACATGGCAATAAACCAAATACTGAGGTTCTCTTTTTACCTGGACAAAAATTAATACACCAACATAGGACTTCACTATACATACGTCTTTAGTTGTAATCAGCAAATTGAACAAGGTAGGTGCAACTCAGTAATCACTGGTAAACCTTTTAAGCAAAGATTCCAAATCACATTAAATAGACATCATTTACTTCCAAATTTTAGACAGTTTTTCTTAATGGTAGGAAGGTTAGAGTATGTGAAAGATTTTATCATCTTTGAGTGGAGAGATAGAGTGAGTAAAGAAGGGAAAGCAGAGAAGAACTTCAAGATCTTTGAATTGTAGGTTAATGAATTTAGACCTGTAAGAAGTGGGGGGAGGATTCATTAAAAACTTGGATATGAGATTGATTAAAAATATTTTAGAAAAAAATAATTAGGTTAAATAACATAAGATTAATGTTTCAAACATAGTGATTAAGGCTGAACGTGGAAGGTAGGAAAGAGTACATATGAGGGGCTACTAAAGGTAATGAGTCCCTTCCTAGTTGCAGAACCTGTATTAGTAACTACCCTGTTGCTGAGATATAATACCCATCACAGGAGTAAAACCTCTATAGGAGTAGAGGTTTAATTTGGCTCATGGTTTCAGGGGATTCAGTCCATGATCAGTTGGCTTCAAGACAGAAGCATCATGGTGAAAGAGCGTAATAAAATAAAGCTGCTTAGTTCATGGCAGCTGGAAAGCAGAGGAGAGAAACACTGCCAGAGAGGAAGGGATGAGAGGCCAGACATAGTACCCAAGGTTGTGCCCTATGACACCGCCCAACCCAGAAGTGTGCCTTATTAATCCCCTCAGTGGCTCCCAAACGAGTCAGGTTGATACAATTAAGCTTAACCACCACAGAATCCAAAGACCAATCTTGAGACCACCTACATCTTCATAAATTATTCAACCTATTTGTTTCCTACCTATCTGGCTTATCAAGGAGATCAATTACAGTCTCTAAAAATTATAAACTTTTGTACACCAAGAGCTTCACCAGAAGAGTACAGCTGTAAGTGGTGGTGTCCTAGTGGAGTAAAGGTTACATAGGAACTCCTGGGAGTTCAGTGCCTGCCTCAGGCACCGAGAGCTGAGCTGACTGTGCATGTGAGTTGCTTTGGATATGGTCTGGGTACCATCTCATAAGAGAAGTGCGGCATCCATTTTGGTGATGGGAAATTTACAACTACAGATACTGATATAATTCATTTAGGGAGTAACAGTTATTTATTTTTGCTAGTTGTCTCACTCAGCCATTGAAGAACTTGGTGAATTTTCTCTCCAGAGATGCTGAATTCTTTAGGTCTCAGGTAGATTCTGATACAGTCATTTTCACCCACGTGTATGCACTTCTGTGTCTGTGCCTTCTTGTGCTCCATAGTTTATGTCTTCATGTGCTTGTTTGTGCTCCACTATTGTTTGCTAAAGATTATGGTGGAAGAAACTCTTAAGGAACTTCTTTAGTGACTTCAGTGATCTTGGTGGGGCTGTTCACTTATGCTTAGAACTGTAACCAGGTTCCCATGGGAAAGTGTGTGCAGGTCTATGTAGTTGAACATTTGTATTCAACTTATTGATAGTTATTATTTGCTTTTAGGATGTGCCAAAGGTTTTATTTGATTCCAATCAAGAATACAGTATTTGTATTCTGAAATTAACAACAAATTATTGGATTTCCTTGAGGGTTATGAGTCATTGTTTTATTAAAATATTCATCTTTAATTCAGTGGTTAGAGACTCTTTAGATCTCCTATTTTGCAGATCTTCGGAATCCTCACCGAACAGGTGGGGTAATGTGAAAGAATCACACTCACAGTGTTGTACCTATAAATGTTTATAGTACCTTGTGGCTATTTAAACAACTATGGTTATTTTAAATGGCATGTAGCACTGTAAACATCTGTAAGTTACATGCACAAGGAAAACATGCGCTTGTAATATATAAGGTACACACACCATACAGCACCATGTACATTTGGGACACATACACACCTTTGAAGCTCTGAAGGGCCAGACAGCATCATGTCCAGAGAGACCCCAGTTCTGTGGGGAAAAGCAGGGTATAGTCCTCATTTGTATCAAAGAGTTGTTTGCATATATCTAAGAGATCCAGATTCTTCTGCATCAAAATTGGAATACTTGATCTTATGCAAGATTCAACACCCATGGGAGAAGAAGGGAATATTTAAAATGGAAATAGTAACCGGGCATGCTGGCGCATGCCTTTAATCCCAGCACTTGGGAGGCTGAGGTAGGTGGAGCATTGTGAGTTCGAGGCCAGCTTGGGCTACAATGTGAGCAAGGCCAGTCTCAACTACATAGTGCCACACTGCCTTGAAAAAAATAGGGCCAGGGGTTTGGCTCAGTGGCCTAAGTGCCTGCCTGGCAGATGCAAGGTTGTGAATTTGGTCTCTGGTGCCACAAAAAAAAAAAAAAAAAAAAGGAAATAACAAAAACATTTGGAATACATAGTTGCTACTTCCTTCTAAGCACAATTAACTTGCAAGAATAGCCCTGGGATTTATTGTTATAATTACTTGGAGTATCTATTAAAACTGCATCCTAGTTTGATTATGAAAAATACAGAAGCACATTTTTTTAAAAAAATATGTTTCCATTCAGATTTATCAGTAATTCACACTGACACATCTGTTAATGAATGTGATATGGCATTTTTCCTTATCTTTTTAAAATTTTGCATAAAACTGCTTTTAAGACAAACTTCATTTCAAGGCAAACCATATTTCCTGAAGTTCTTTGGGCTAATAAAGGAATGTTAATTGCATTTATTGATACCCACAATCTATCACATATCCTTGTATTGCAGTTATTAAATTATATTTTGCTCACTTTGCAACAATAGGTTTCATATAAATGAACCCTCTACTTTCACCTTGTTCAGTGTGATAAGAAAATAGATTTTAATGTAAAGGACTCAGGAATTCATTTTCTACTGTAGAGAATGTTTTTCGGATGTGGCATGAATGTTACACGGTTTCAGTGAGGACTGGGAGAACAGGGTTTCTTTTAGATGGGTTTGCTCACAAAGTTCTGTACTGTCCAGCCTCCTGATGACTGTCAGAGCAAATACACTGAGCAGTACCAGTACTATCGAGAATATCCATTGGAGGACACTAGAACACAACAAATCAATGAGAATGTAGGCTTATGTAAGTAACTTAAAGTAAATCTTCAGCACAAAAACCAATTTATTCTCTGAAATTAAATCTAGTTACTAGCTATAAAAATGACTGCTTATCAATATTTTCATTGAAGAACAAATTTTATCATGGATGTTTTTGTCTTCCAAAGTTGTAATTTTAGAAAAATGACTCACAGCTTCCTCAGGAGGTAAATGGATAAGTTATTTTAAACACCCAAACATTTATTTACAAATTTGCTTGGAAATTCCTTTTAATAGTCAAAATGTAACCAAATCTTCATTGACAAATAAATGAAATCCTTTGCAGGTTGTTCAATTGGATTTGTCTGATAATCTTTTTGGAGGGAAAACTTTAAAGGGTCATAGAAAAATGTGACTCATGGGTATTCTTTGCTGCAGAAAGGAGATTTCTTAGGCAAATTAATTTAGGTAAAACTTTGGTGAGAGAAAGCCCTCAATGTCCATTTTAAGGGATTGAAAACTTTATCACAAGATGTTCTCAAGTTTGAATACTCTGTTAACAATTTCAAATCTGAATATATAATTATTTATCAGAAGAAAATATCATTTAGACATTAGGACCTTTTAATTTTCAGCTTGGAATAAAATAGTGCTTGTTTTGGATTTGTCCTCACAGTTGAGATTGCCTAACTTCAATCGTAAACAATATATATATGTTTGAATTGAAAGTGATGCTAAACACAATTTATTAGGTATGTTAATTTAAAAACTCACCAAAATTATGTAAGCACTCATACATAAACTTATTTTGCGTTTATGATGACAGTGGAAATGTCTTTCCACTTTATGCACAGGGGGGCACTCTGGGATCTATTGGGAAAAGGAAGAAGATGAAAATTAATCAGGGGCTAATTTTCTTCTGGAAATTTCTCCTTGACCCAGAGTATGCAGCTGGGAGTACTGCAGGAAGCAAACTTTTTTAGTATAATGTTATCACTTTCAATTTGCCTTCCCTGTTGCAGCATAGGCTATCATGTAACAAAAACCATCCTTTAACTTAGTGAACTAGCAAAGATGTCGAGTAGGCATATGAAAGCTTGTGAGTAGCAGTTCCATTAAGATAGAAATTCGCTTGAAATGTTTAGAATCTGTGTGGTGAGTGTAGATGCCAAAACTGGGTTTCTAGCCTACTCTGGACTCTCATGTTCCAGGTCATTTAATGATTTTGGACCAGGGCTCAGTTTTCTCATTTCTGATTTGTATGGTTGAAAAGTGGAAGTATAAGTGGCTAATGATTTAAGGGTATGATTTTGTGAAACCTGAGTGTTTCTCAGGGGTCCACTGTGATTAATGCTTTGGTTTGTAGGGTGCTGCTGTTGGGAGGTGGTGTAAATTTTGGGAGGTGGAGCCTTCTGGGAGGACCTTAGGTTCCTGGTTGTGTGTCCTCTGAGTGAGCCGAAGGACCATCTCTGTTTCTGATTTGTGTTTGGTGATGCAGACTCTTGCACACACATGCACTTCTGCTGTGATGTGCTGTCACCTACTCCCCTCACTAGAGATTAAACCAAAAGGGTCGTCCAATATTGGACTTCAAAACTCCAAAACCATGAGCCAAAGAAACTCTTTCTCATTGTCAAATTAGTTGTCTCAGGTATTTGGTTATAGTGATGAGAAGCTGACTAATACACTGGGCAAAAGCCTCTTGCAAAATACAAACATTTCAGAAGCTTGGAATAGTTAAAATGATTGTGTTAAATGATTCAGTAGATTTAGCAGCATAATGTTTACTTAATACTATTTTTTTTCCCTGAACTACGGATATTCTTGAGAACAACAATGTGGGCAGGTTTTAGGGAAACAACGTAGCACCCAAAGTCTAGGGATCCTCAAGGCTCATTTCTACCTCTGAATTTGAAGAGAATGCTGGAGGGTGGGAACCTGGTGTGTAAAGGCCTGACTACATTTCTATTCTCCTTCCAGTCTCTTGCTTCTGTTCCCGCTTGACTAATGTCACCCAAATGTTAACACGACGAGGAAATAGAACTCATTATGAGGGGATAAGGAAGGGCACAAAACTCTACTGAAAAGTTTGGCATGGTGTGGTCTAGGGGGCAAAAAAGACAACCTACTCCCCAACCAATGTCCAGCTCCCAGGAATCGAATTACTGGAGGTGCAAGTGTCAAGTTCCAGGCACGGGACTGTGGTTTACGAGACTTCCCTGTGTGCCGTCTGCCAGGCAGTCGTTCCTGCTCATTGCTACCAGACATGTGACCAGCAATGTTCGATAGAGTTTCTCACATTCTGTCCACTCAAATTTAATAAAGAATAGTGACTTTAAAGAAAGATACAGTGGCAGTTAATCTACTAAGTCTTGCTTTTTATTCTACTATAGTGTTATTACAAATTTTTGACACTGATGAATATTTGTAAGTCTTCAGGTGACAGTTAAGACTGCTGTTTAAAAATAAAAAATATCTTAACAAATTAAATAGGTGGTATGAATTATTCAGAGAAATCATTAATTTTAATTTCCTTTTCATACTAGAAAAGGGGAAGATGTAAAGCAAGAAAAAGTATAAGTAAATGTATTTTCCTTAATTTTTTAGAAGATATTTGTAACTAATTCTGATTCATCCTTCTTTGCATGTTATGTCACAGGTGTACAGTCTCACTTCCTTAGTTTTTTTTGTTTTGTTTTGTTTTTAGTGATCTCTACTTATACTTTCCAGTGTTATAATGATAATAATATGTCAACAGTAAACACTAATTTTGTATTGGAATTAACCTATGTCTTCTAACTTTTTTAGATGTTTGAAATACCTTCGTTATAATTTTTCAACAGGAAGAAATTGGAACGGCAGTAACAAGATTTCACCGTTAGAGATTGTTACTTGACTGTAGCTATCTTATTTAAGAAATGCAAGAAGTGAACCACTTCATTCCAGAGTAGCAAATTATGTAGAAGATTTTTTACTCTAAAGCCCATTTATCTCCTTCGGTATCCCATATATGAAGTACACATTCTGCTTCACTGCAAAATAAAGTGGCACATGTGTTTTATCCCTGACATCACCTCACAGTTGCTCATAAGACTAGACCTTGACCTAGGGCTTCAGCTTCACTTTCTCACCAACGCCACCCTCATCTGGGAGAGCAGTTGTCTGGATAACCTCTGGATCATGCTCATACTGATTTGTCAAAGCCGAGTCCATGGCAAACTCAGGTGGGACAAGAGCAGGTCTGGCAATAAATACCAAGTCCAGATCTTCAAGACAGAAGAAGAGCCTTTCAAAGTTGTAGTTAATTGACCAGAAATGCCATAGTACTGAAGATTTTTCTTTTGGTGGAAAATAATAGATTTTTGCTTTCACTTTTTAAAAATTTTCATATCTATATTGTCATCACACTGCACGATGGAAATGTTTTTGGTATACTTGTATCACATCTCTAAGCTAGTTAGGCACATTCTTGTAAAGTGACTTTCAATGTTAGATCAAATGTCACAATGACATGTGAATGGTGCATGGTAGACATCTCTCAAATTTTCCCTGGAGAGCTGCATCTTATACACTGAACTTAGTAGGTCTTCTGCTGGCGTGGGGCACAAAGGAATGCAATTCAACACTCAGTGTGGCCACATACTTCTCAAGTTTATTAAATTCTATTTCACAAATGTAGTTTTCTAATTCCACACTATTATCAGCCAAAACAAATTTGAACCGAACTCGGGGTTTTCCATGGGCAGCCATTATTATATTTCTTCCAGAAGTGACTCTGCATTTACTTGACTACTCCGTATTCTCTAATCGTCGGTGTAGTGCTACTCACCCACTTCATGCTGATGTCATTTAAAGTTGGAAAAATCAAAGCTGACAGACAGTAACCTCTAAGGCAGTATTTTTATTGTGGTAGAAAGCACATATGAGATCCACCCCTTAGCAACTTTTAAAGTGTAATATGCAGTATTGTGAGCTGTGAGTACAATAATGTAGGGCAGGTCTTCAGAAGTTTCTCATCTTGCGTGACTGAAACTATACTTACTGAACACCAACTACCTGTTTTTCCCTCCCTCAGGGAACCACTATTCCTCTTTCTAGTTCAACACTTCTAAACTCATTTTGCTTAATTTTTAATTTGCTTTCAAAATCTATCATAAGGTTTATGTCTGCCAATTTACATTGTAAACCTTTTTTGAATATTTTAGGTTTAATTGCAAACTGTTCTCTGTATGTTTGCAATTCAAGTTACTGTAAAGTTAATTTAAAGTTACTTTTAAAATGCAGTAGTTTAAACTGCTGCCAAATATGGTAAAGTCCATCTATCCCTTGCTCAGCTTTGTTAAATTTTAATGTCTGGTGTGTTTGGCTCACATTTTTAAAATCTTGACAAAGTGAAAGGCCTTCAACCCTAAATTTTGCTTGCTGCAGCAATTTTCTCTCCCATCCTAGAGGTAAACATTGTTCCAGATCTAGTGTTTTTGAGTCACACATGTGTTTCAAAGTTTTAACTGAGGCCAGCTTTACAGGCATGTAACCTGTAGAATGGCCCTGTGCTCAGTTAAAGTTATACTGTCACCATTTTGAACTGTTGATAAGTTGTAAACAGGCAAGTGGTCCTTGATCTGTAAGATTCAAACACTCTTTGATGGTGGGATAGACCACACTGACATCCAGTTAGATGAGAAGCAGGGTTCTTTATAACTTGCAGTTGCAAGTGAGAGAAGGTTGCCATGCAGGGGCACATGGAGATTTGTCTCTAGGATCAAGGTACAAGCAACTGCAGCTGTAAAAGGCTGCTAATGGAAGGCAGGTGGGTAGGGCAGCGAGGTCTCCTGGAGTTCCTGGATTGACTAATTTTAATAATTTGCCCTGCTCTGGGCTGTCAGCTGGTACCAGGCCCCAGAGTGTTGGGTCCCAGTAAGGGACATGCGTGGGGTACGTGCACAGTGGCTCCTGAGAGTGAGGACTCAGCAAGCTGCCACTGAAGCCAAATTGAGGTTTTTAGCTGTGTCTTCGAAACTGGATCAAGACACCACTTGTGAAATATAGCTCCACGTTTTCGTTTTGCACTAAACCCTGTAAATTATGCAGTGAGTACTGATTTTAACTCTGTTTATCCACAAATTAATATAGTACTATTTTGCACATTTCAGACTCCTATTTGTCTTATTTTGGCTGCTTTTCTAATATCTATAATCTGTTAGTCACTATTCCTCCTAGTAGTCTCTCTTGTTTTCATTTTAATTTTTTTATTTATGATTTTTCTTTTAACTTCTTCATTTAGTTCTTGCAAAACTTAATTCAGCTCATCTCTTTCCCCACCATTTCCTCTTGTTTTCTGATGATCTCTTTTTTGAGTTTCTTTGAATTGACTTTTAGAGAAAAGTAAATTCTAAAAATAAATGCCAAAATACTTGGTTACTATTTTCACCTGTTCTCTTCAGCCTTTCTCTATTTCCTCTGAGAAACTTTGCTACTTTTCCCCATCATTTCTCTTATAGGATTGTTGTATTGAGGTTGTACCAGTAATTTTGTAATACCCATTAGAGAATGAGGCATTTTCCTGGTCTAGTTATTTACAGGACATTCCATCAGAAAAATTATTTGTCTTGGTATGTTTTGAGTTTTTGTTTTTGTTACTGGAAATTGAGCCCATGACTTTCACACCGAGCTACCTCCCAACCCTTTTTAGTTTTAAAAATTTTGATACAAGGTCCTACTAAGTTGTTAAGTATCCTAGGCTGGACTGGAACTTGCGATACTTCTGCCTCAGGCTCACAGAGGGTTGGGATTACAGGCTGTGCCTGGCTTGTGTTTCGAGGCAGTTTTGTCCTCAGAATATTTCATGCTTATTCTTAAATCTTCTTTGCATTTTCTTCCATGGCGCTCTTTCCTCTCTCTGTCTCTGTATCACCATTTCTCAGCTCTTGTAAAGAAACAAACTGCAGAACAAACCCTCCTCCAGGAAGGATTTGGTTTAGCAAGTGGGTTTCTGAAATCTGCCATCACACTGATTCTGCTGCTGTTGTGTATGGCAATTGCTTTACTTTGTGACATATTTCTAGAATTTTTGTTTTTTCTACATGGTCTTGGGTCCCCTTTTCAAAGAGAGTAGAGATGCACTAGCATTTCCTCTATAATCAATACCATTTCTTTCCTATTGTTCCTTGTTTAAAATTTCTTTAAACTTTCAGCTTGATATTGGTAGTGATATGGACATTTTAAGCGTTGTCGAATTTGGTAAAATTGCCATGAAGTTTCTTTATATGGGAAGTAGAATTTGGAAGAATTTTCCATAGATTAGCTTCTGGATCTTTATGTTTTAATACTTGGCATTCCTCTGCCTACATACATCTGATGCTGGATGTGTGGTACCTGTTACATCATGATGCGACCCTGGCCCTGCAGTTGTGTCATGATGCTGAGTGGGTCAGCGTGGTGACCAGCCAGATTCCCCGAAGCTGTTCTACAGGAATTGTGAACCACATAAATGAATCCCACTATATTCAAACCAAATATATCCCCAATTCAACTCCCTAGTGTACCTAAGGATTATCTGAGACCACTCTTCTAGCACCATACATTAGGAGAAATGCAATGGAGGGAAGTCAGCGTAGACACATTCAGTTAAAATATCTTTTTCAAAATTTAAAGATGTCTAATTAACCAGGCACATTATGAAGACCATGAGGTGAAGAGGCCTGAAACTCTTATAAATCTAACTGTGTCAGTGAGGAAAGTGAAGGATCTTTTTGCTCTTGGCATGGTTGCTAACACCAGGAGCAAATCATAAAGCATTAGCTGGATGTATTCTCCTGCGTAGGGTAGAGGCTGGCTTTGAAGCTTCTTAGCATGAGGATAAACCCCAGCCCTAGTTACAATAAATTTTATTTCTACTTAGGTACTAACTATTCCACTGAGAATTAATTTGATGGTGGTGGAGGTAGAGATTTGAGAGGTGGTAGGATGGGGAGCCATGGATGCTTCTGTAGTCACACTGCCTTTGGGGTAGCAGCCCTGTGTCTTTCAAGTTTCTCTGGGTTTCAAGCAGGTTCAAGAGGGAGATATCTTGTTTCATGTAGTTTTAATATTATTCAGAATGCCTTATAGCGATAGGAGGCACTGAATACTTATTTGTTGCTGTAATAGTGAATTATGTTTATTTTTAAGCTTTTATTAAGCTCAAAAATTTCATCAAGGGAATAAACATAGACATCTTCAAAGTAACACACTGTTTGACTAACATCTTTTTTTTACCAATGAGAAGTGTTTATCACTTTCTGGTTAATGCTACGTTATATAATTCCATTTAACATATAGCAGTGTGACATGAAACAATGAAACAGTTTCTTTTATATGTATATAGATATGCATATATATATCATTAGGTTAAACACATGTTACCTTATAAGCAAAATATGGCTCACATATAATAATTTGAGGGGTTAAAACAAGCATGTAGGTTCTCAGCATTCTTAGAGATAATACCATCCAGGCTTCAGGTAATCTGTGTATCAAAGGAACATCCAACATATATTTTTATAATAATGTGGTTTGACCAAACAATATTCAACCATCATTGGCATATACTCTCCTGGTAGTTATTTTTAAATTCCCACAGACAAAAGTTCTAGCACATATTTTTTTTAAAATTTATTTTAAAAAGAGGAAAAAAAATAAAACAGAATTTCAAAACAAGATAATAGGAGAGCAACAATAATTAATGCATTGCATATTGTTATCCTCAGAGTAGTTACTCAGGGTGCAAGATACAGGCATGAGATATCGTCCAAACAACATTACCACAAACCTTTCTTTTCAATGAACTAAGAGAAACTAGCAGTATAATGATCTTAACTCTCCTGTTTACATATATATTTCCTTTTCCCTTCCTTCCTTCCCTCTTCCCACATCATGTTTTCTTTTAAACAGTTTCTTCCTAATTCACAATATCTATTGTACATTTTGTCAATATCTATTTACTCATTCAGATTCTCACACTAGTGAGACTATATGATGTTTACATATGTGGGTCTGATTTGTTTCACTTATGAGTATGGTCTTGAGTTGCATCCATTTACCTATAAAAGTCTCTAGTTTATTCTTTTTTATGGCTGAGTAGTACTCTATTGTGTAAAAATACATCTTTTTTATCTATAGGCCTTTGGGTTGTTTCCAAGATTTAGCTATTACACATTGTGCAGCTATAAACATAGGAAGCATGTACTTATTAACAAAACCAAAGTAGTAACAGAAAACAGGATCAAATATATGTTGGCCTGACAAGTCAATTGTCAGTCAGATGTGTTGATGCCTGCCTATAATCCTAGCTAATTGGGAGGCTGAAGTAGGATCATGAGTTAGAGGCCAACCCAGGCTGAGTAACTTACCAAGACTCTGTTTAAAAAAAATCAATTGGTAAATGTTTCATAGTATTACATTAGATGCTATGAGAAGAGAGATGTGTTTATTCTCTAAAGGAGTTTGAGTACAGCCTAATCCTTCACAAATGGAGTCACGACCAATTGGGGGTTCTGAAATCAAATTAATGGGTCACTACCAGATTAAAAAATGTCAAAATGTGTTTTAGGTAATAACAACCTGTATCAGTTTTCCACTAGGTGTTTTGTGTACATATATATTTGTGTATATATTATATATATGAGATATTTTATACCTTTGTAAAATATTTTTCTTATTGGGTTTGCTCTCAAAAAGTTTGAGAAACTATTTGAAGCATAGGTGAAAAAACAATGCAAATACACCAAGAACAATGAGTCACTCACAGTCGTGTTTCAATTTGCTGGGATGTCTTAACAAAGTACTATAAATTGAGTGTCTTAAACAATAGAAATTCACTGTCTCACAGTTCTGGAGGCCAGAAGTTCAAGATTAAGGTGATGCTGAAGGTTAGTGCTATGTGGGAAAATCTGTTCCCTGCCTCCTGCCCAGCTTCTGTTCCTTGTCTTGTAGGTACCTCAGCTCGATCTCTGCATTCACCTTCATATGATCCCCTCCCTGTACGTGTGCCTGTCTGCATCCAGATTTTCCTTTTTATAAGGATGCCAGGTATATTGGCCTACCCTAGTGACCCAATTTTAATATGACTATCTCTATGAAGACATTATTTCCAAATAAGGTCATATTCTGAATTATTGGGGTTTATAGTTTCAACATATCTATTTTAGGACACAATTTAGCCCATAGCAATCATTATAGTGACCATTTAAAAGCATGTACATGCTAGGCTTTCTGCTAAATATATAATTAGTGTATACACCCACTCTGAGAAGCAAATTTATTATGTCACTTTTACCAAATAATGTAGATTTGGAGAGGTTAACTGGCTGTTACAATGTGGGTCTTTTTCACTTCAAAGCCTGTGTTCTTTCCACTCTGCTTTTTATTCCTGGGAGGCTAGAGCTGGCAGGGGTCTTTGAGGCCATCTGGTATAATCCCTTCTTTTCATATTTAGTGGGCCAAAATATAGAAATGGTACTATTTGTAAAAATCTGGTGTGTTTTCTACATTCCTGGGAAGCAATGAAATTCATCTTTGGAGAATGATCAGTGTTTTACTTTGGAAAGTCTGAGACGGTCCACCAATATTTTCTTCCCCTCTATCCTTCTAGAAGTTAGAAAAACTTGAGGTCCCTTGAATTATCTGTAGAGGAACAAGTTGAAACACAAAGATGCTAAACCAGTTGTTGATGGTTCTACAGTTTACATATGATAACATTTATGTGCCATGATAAGAACTCTAAGAGCAATGACTGTGTGTGTGTTACAGAGAAAAAGAAAGGGAGGGTAAGGCAGGAGAGAGAGAGAGAGAGAGAGAGAGAGAGAGAGAGAGGCATATGATAGAGGAAGGAGAGAGAGATAGAGAGAAAATTCTATTGATCCACTTATAAGCTTCAATAAAAAGACACTCTAGCCCAGTGAACTAAGTAAGTATGTGTCTTTTTCAAAGGTGAATATGAAATGTATTTTTAGTATGTAACTTCTGTAACTGTACAAATCTCTTTGTTCATGATTATGAAGAACACGATCTCTTTGCACAAAGTATAACTGGGACCAGAAGATTTTTGCCAGTGTATAAACAGATAAATTATTTTGATCATGAATGCTTATTTATAATTATGAACAAAAAGAGAAACAAAGGAAAAACTGTGATCTGGTAGCAAAACAGTGTGACTGTAGGAAGACGGTGAGTTCTGAAGTTGGACTCAGATTAGACTTGTATTGCATATTACTTATATGCAAAATGGGTTTATTTTAGTATATTTGTACATGCATGTAACATACTCTGATTACTTTTAATCTCCATTACTCATTTTTCTCATTTATTTCTTCCTTTTCTATTAGTTTCCCTTTTACTTTCCTGAGTTTCAACATTTGTAACTGTTTGTGGAAAAATTTAACTTATGGAGTTTTTATTTCTGTGATTTAAAAATTTGAGATCATCAAAATATGGATTAGATTAAATAGGAAAACATACATAAAAGTAGATTTTGAAATAGAAGAAATCAAGAGTAACTCTTAGAGTTTTGGTTTGAACAACCACCAGAAACCTGGATCATTATCACAATGGAGAAATCCAAGGGCTAAACAGTTTTTGAGTGGAAAAAAGTCAAGCATCATGCAATATGAGGTACTTATTTGATATCAAAGTGGAATTTTATGTGGAAGGCCAGCCATGGAGAGGACATGGATACAAATGTAGGAGTTACTGAAAATAACGTTATAGCCTTTATAGTTTTATAGCCATGGTGCTGGACTAAGAGTGCATAGATAGAGCACTAGGCCCAATCTCTTTCCTTCTCAAAGCTATGGCCAGGTAGCCTCCTTTGGTTATTTCCTTCCCTCCCTTTGCCTCATGATATCAGGATGCTTAAATGATCATGGCAGTAAGTTGCCCATATGGAAAACTATGGGTGGCTCAGGTCCTATCTCTTTTTCTAACAGTATTTCCACTTCTGTTTTTTGCTTTTGAGTCATAATGTATATCATTGAAATACTCAATTAATCACTTTCTAGGTGAACGCAAATGTATAATTTTACTTATCTTCCTAACAGAATAGTAAAAGAAACATTTATTCCTTCATCAAGAGTTATGATTAGTGTTCGGTTATCAAGATTGACCTTACCATAGAACTAAATTTAATTGTCTGGGCACATATTTAGCTTTGATTTGCATGTGGCACTAGAAGGAATGCCAGGAGCAATGCTACATGTCAATTTAAGACAAATTAGAGCAATAAAATATAACCTGCTGTTATAATTTCTGTGTTTGTGATTTAGGCTCCATTTCACATGTTTTATGTCAGTTTTATAGCAGTGCACTCATCACCACCACCTCTGGGCACAAGTACAAAGTGCTGCTTACAAAAACAACAGATTGGCAAAAATCAGGTTCCACGCTATCCCCCAGCACCCCGTCTCAGGCACAAGCTTGCATCAATAGATGAGTCTCCTTCTGTGAGCCCCGAAGGCCTGCACTCTTGGACTTTCAATGAACCAAATCCAAAGAAAAATGTTTGCTTCAGGGACCTTGTAACAGTCAAATTTCCTGTGTCTAAAGTTATAGTTCTTTGGAAACTTGAGTAGCCTTAATAACCAATTTAAGTTGTATAACAGGAAAATGAGTCAATTTGCTATTGGGTAGTATTAATGAAAATAATGCTAAAATATTGAATATAAGAAATAGCACTTATCACACCAGATGCTATTCTGTTTTACACATGTCACATATGTTAACTCAATCTTATGATATTTCTGTCAAGTAGGTCATATTATTTTAGTCATTTCATAGATGAGGAAACTAAGGCATAGAGAAATTGAGTGATTTGCAAGCTTTTGCAAATGAATTGTTGCAGCCTGGGCGCCCTAGTTGTGGAGTCTGGCATGCAGATTTGCATAGAGGAAGTGTATCTGGGAGTGCTTCCAAAATATGCATAGGGAGCAGGGGAGACAGGAACAGCAGTGGGCAGAAGGGGAAGTTAGGGTGTCCTGTAGTGTCAACGAAGTCTTCCATCAACCCCACAGGGAGTTCTGGAGTCTGTTCCAGAATTGAGATAAATACGTTTGACTTGATATTGTGCAAGTTATCCCTGCACAGGTGTTGTGACCTTGAGTGCGGCGGCTCTCTTCAGCAGAGGGCAGCTGCTGGTGAGGGTGCAGGGTTGATTGCAGCCCACTGGTCACACTCCCAACAACTGGGAAGTAAATCCTCTTCAGTGCTGAAGAGGCATCTGGTGGCATGTCACAGAGCACACTATATACCTGTAGCTGGGATTCAAAGCTAGGATGTCTGGCCTTCGGATGCAAGTTGTAAACACCAGGCTGCACTGTAGTACATAAATATTAATAAGCTGTATTAATACATTTGAATGGATGGTTGGAAATATTTCTAGAAGACTGAATATAATATCAGAGTAAATTATTCTTATGCAGTGTATTTCCCACTTAGATAACTGCTAAGACAACAAGCTCAACTATTACTTAAGCATTAGTTAAGATTCTTTAGGATGGATGTGACAGAAACCAACTATGGATGTCTTTGACAATAATAAGGAAGGATAATGGAGTGTCTCAGAGGGGCAGAAAGAGACCTGCACAGCAGTCTTGGGAAGAACAGGCATGCAACTGGACCCAAGGCAGCCAGAACCAGGGGCTTGCGTGCTGCTGTATCTCTACCTCTGCTTCTCACACCAAGCAGGCTCATTGTGTACAGCAGGAAAGATGAAATAGCAGAACAACTAGAGACTATTCTCAAGCTTTTTATTTTAAGCCTAAATGTCTTGTAGAAGAGACCCATTGTTTAAGCTTGCTGAGGAAGCAATTCCCGGGGCCAGCTGAGGTCATTTTGTGTTAAGATAGCAGCTCTGGATTTGATTAACTGAATTGGGACAGAGGCAGGATCTAAAAGGGTGCTGAGTAGATATTCTTAGTATGTGCTAGAAACTTTATATGCGTATGAAATAGAATTTCTCGTTTGACCAGTTTGACAGAGTCAGGAAGAAAACTGACCTCAAAACTCAGTAGCAACTGCTGAATTCTATTTTCCTTAGCTTCTCTGTCTCTGTGTGGCTTGTGGCAAAAACTTTATGGATTCTTGTGTATTCAGGACATAGCCATGATGCTTTTTAAACTAAAGTCCTCCATATCCCCCACTTATAGTATTCTGGTTTTCCTGGCTGCTGAAGTGACTCTTGTTAGTCAACGCTGAATGTCAATATCACTGATGAATTTTCTTTTTTTGTCTTTTTTAGACAGGGTCTCACTATGCAGTTTGGGCTGGCCTTGAACTTACTTTGTAGCTCAGGCTGGTCTCAAATTTGCAATGATCCTCCTGCCTCAGCCTCCAGAGTGCTGGGATTACAGGCATGTGCCACCTCACTGATGATCTTCAGTACTTTTAAAATATTTCCTGCTTCCCACTCTTTGCTGTGCCTTGTCACAAAAACGTTCCTGAAGTTGAGTCAGGGCTAGTGGAAGGGCACCCACCTCCTTAAACCAGAGACTTTATTGTTTGGAGTTGTTGTTACTGTTTTTACTTTTTGTTTTCATTTCTAGTTTCAACTCCCTTCCCAATGACAACGTATTTTTGCCTACAAGCCTCTCTACCTATCCACACTTCTGATTTGTGCACTATTCTCCTACTTCTCTGTAAGTCACTACCTTTCTGCAGCATCCCAGGGCCAATAAGACTCCCTCGAGTACTTTCTTTTTCACTATTTAGTGTTCTTCTGATTTTTACTACAGAGGAAACTGAGTTTCAAAAGAAGTAAGCAAATTTCTTATTATCATGCAGTTAATAAGATGTACAGTAAAGATTTGGTCTTAAATATGTATGAGTCTCAAGACCTATTATTTACTACAAAAACAGTGTTCTTAAGACTTTTAGAAAATACCTACAGTGTTCCCTAAACTCTACATTCTTTATATATCTTCATAAAGAAAAGAATAAGAAAGTCAACAGAAACAGGGAAAAACTGTTACCATCTTGATCTATTTTCTTTTTCTCTCTCATCATGAATTTTTATTTGCCTCATAGAGTTACATCTTGGCTTTTCCTGTTATTTTTTTTCTTCCTTTCAGGCTAGAGAGGGTGGGTTGTTACCCTGATAGCTTTGTTTGAACAGGTTGGCATCCTAATACTTTGTGGAAGTCCTGAAAGTCTTCCTTATCTCCAAATTTGAAAACTGTGAGGTTTCTTAAGGCAACTTCAGAAATGCAATACCCTAGAGAACTCCATGAGCACATTCTCTGGGAGCTTGTTGCTGAAGTGTATCTCAGCATTTCTGAAGTGTTTTGTGCATCAAAATCACTAGCGTTCGAGGCTTAGAAACATGTGCACTCCAGTGTCACCCACAGACCATTGAATTAGGGACCTAGAGATCATACCAGACCACCTATATTTCTCAAAAACTTTCTTGGTGGCCCTGAAAAGTATTATAATTTAGTGCCACTGAGATATTTTAACAATGAGTTTTTTCCCCGAAGGTCACCTGGCAAGTCTTCAGCTTGCAGGTTGGTGAATTGTGGCTTTGGGCCTTTGGTGGGGCATTAATTGGAAGCCACAGACACTATTCTTTGATGATCTTGATCTCACTCTTCCCTGTTCTCTGTGGCATTTACATATATTAAAAATGCAAGAAATTTCCTGTGATAAAAAAGCCCCCTTCTTTGGAAGGGACTTTTCCTTAGAATTTGAGCACTGAGAGATGTGTCCAAAGAGGAAACATAAATAGCTGCTGTATTTTGAGAAACTGGTAATTATTTTTCTGGTCCTTCAGAACGTGTGCAGAAATTGATGGTTCCATTCTGGTAATATGGCATAATTAATAGCAAGTAAAGGCACAGGAACCAAAGAAAACATTCCAGTTTCCAGCCCATAACTGAACTCCAGGCTTGTGTGCGTGTGCATCTGCATGTATTTTTAAGATAGAGCATGTCAGGAGACCCTGGCACATAAAAAACATTGCATTTTTTCAACATTTCAACATTTCAGTGGTGTTGAGAACCACTGAAGCCAACATATGTACTTTTTGAAATGGAAGAAGAGCAAGCCAATATGGAACCTTGCCATTTGAAGCAGAATTTGGGTTGATTTTAAGAGCACTGGGGAGACACCAAAGGGATTTAATAATGAAATGTCAGGAAACCTTGTTTTGGCTGCTCTGAAGAAAATATGTTAGGAAAAAACCTGAGTTGAAGAAAGAGGCTAGTTTGAAGGTTAACACAATGGCTTGGACTAGGATAGGCATAGCTGAGGTGGAGACAAATCTATGGCTTAGAGAAACATGCTTTAATAAGATCTGTAAAACTTAACTCATTGGATGTAGTGGTTAAAGAAGAGAAGAAACAACCAGGCATGGTGTTCCATGCCTACAATCCCAGCGCTCCAGAAGCTGAGGCAGGAGGATTGCCAGCCTGTGCTACACAGAGTTCAAGGCCAGCCTGAACAACATTGTGAGACTGTCTCCCCACCCCCACAAAAGAAAAGAAAAGAGAAGAAAAGAAAAGGCAGAGTTTAAAATGCTATGTCAGTTTATCACTTAGACACCTAGAATGTCATTCTCTAACTTAGGAAAGCCAGGAAGAAGGTGAATGACCAGTCTGGGACGTGTTGAATTTGAGAAATCAGTGAGATGTGCAGGTGGAAAGTTCAAGTAGGCAGTGGGATACATGGACTTGATACCCTGGAGAGAAGTGTGGGGTGATCAGTGCTAAGGAGGGTGAAATTTATCAGATGGACAGTATGCAGGAGGAGAAAAGGTCCTATGAGGGAGTCCTCACTTTAACATGTAAGTGAAGGTAGAAGAGTGCACTCTAAGGCGATGTCATAAGGCAGAAAATCAGGGACATGTGTTAAGTGAAGGGAAGAGAATTTTTCAAGACAGGGTGAAATGACAGTTAGTGTAGTACTGTCATTTGGGAGATGAGTTCCTGCGATGGGGCAGATGTGAGGAGGCAGAATTCATATTGGGTGATACACTGAAGAGTAACTAGCAAAAGGAG
Organism: Dasyprocta punctata; assembly: GCA_004363535.1. Lineage (NCBI taxonomy): Eukaryota > Metazoa > Chordata > Mammalia > Rodentia > Dasyproctidae > Dasyprocta > Dasyprocta punctata. The sequence goes on from RJWM01030553.1 coordinate 20,242, forward strand.
GAAGAGGAAGAAGAAAAGGAAGAGAGGAGAGAGGAGGAAGAAGAGGAAGATGAGAAGGAGGAAGAGGAAGAGAAGTAGGAGAAAGGTGATGGGGGAAAAGTGAATAAAAGGAGACTTGAACAGGTTATTTGCTCTCTGGATCTGAGACAGAAATGGGGCCCAACACTTCCTGATAGTCCTGATGGTCATACAAGGGAAGAACCTGACTTGGTGGCTCTCACATCCCTCCCCTGATCCAAGCACTGCTGCTACCTGAAAAGCCGCTGAAAATGCATGCCTAATGGCAAAGACTGGAGAGGCACCAGGGCCCATAGCTGACATCACCACTAAAATCTAACCACAGCGGGCCATGATCAACACTACAGTTCCTCCTGGTGACATTATAAAAGTCACAGCAGCTGGGCCTGCAATCCCAGCACTCTGGGAAGCTGAAGCAGGAGGATAACAAGTTCGATCCCTGTCTGGGAAACATGGTGGCTTAGTGAGACCCTGTCTCAAAATCGAAAGTAAACAAACAGCTGGAATGAGGGCCCTGAAGAGAAGTCACAGGAGCCACCGTTTTAGCCCTGCTGTTTTTGCGGAAGCATGGGAAGTGTCTGTGGAGATTATGCCCTAGTATCTGAGGCTGTCCTAGACACGCTATGGGTGCTCCAGAGGATACTGACTTTTGTTGCAATAGGTTTGAAAAATGGACCTATTTTAGCCAGCTTCACCTCATGGCTTCCCTCAGTGGCCCTACCCATCCAGATGATCTTGTTCCTATTGACACTATTCTAAAACTCCTGGAGTCAGTCAGTCTACAAAATGCAAGACCGTGCTTACACTGCTCTATATAGTAAGTAGGTCTGGTTCATCCTTCTCAGGTCAATAGAGGAGGGCTCCTTCCACCACACTCCCATCCTATGCTGCAGCCTAGGTCCTTATGCTTTGCTTTTGTGATCCATTTCTGTGCTCCTGATTTTTCACTCAGGTGGGGTGAGCTGAGTGGGCTGCACTAAAAGGGCTTGGTAACATAGGGGCTATTATCGCTGGAGACTTGAGAGACAGTGGCAGTGGGACCAAAGACCGGAGGATTGAGGCATCCAGAAAAGGATCAAGTGGAAACCAACATTGGGTTTTCGTATGTCAGCAAAAGGCTGAATCTGAGGCAAAGCCTGAGGTCCCTGGAGGAGCAGGCACAGACCAGAGGTAAAGGCTGATGGTGGAAGAGAGGAGAGAGCTGAGGCCTGAGGCCGCTGGTAAAGGGCGAGCTAAAAGGTTGAGACCTGAGGGTTTGCCCCAGAGAGGCAGGTGGTAGAGCACCCCAGAGAAATAGCAAAAGTTGCTAGTAGGGCTCCAGAAAGCCACAAAGGGGCTAGCAGCCTTGGGCTGTGTGCAGCTGAGAGGGGTGGGTAGCAGTTCCTGGGGCAGTAACATTGAGAATTATAATACCAAGAGTTGCAAGACTAAGAGTCAAGAGGCACTATCACTCAAAGCTCATAGCTGTGGCACTAAGGGCTGGGAACCACTAACACTCAAAGCTCAAAGCCACTAACTTTAAAGGAGTAGCACTTTGATAATTTTGAGATTTCCATCCAAACTGAGCAAAAGAACCTTCAGCTGATTGGTAACAGTTCCGTGTCTTCATCTCACCAAAGAATGGCAGAAATGACGATCTCAGATTTCTAGTAATTCTAACTCTTTATGGTTTAATGTTTTAAAGTCACACATAAGCAGGCATGAAATTACATGGCCCTTAATGTACCTATTTTGATAGAACATAAATTTTATCATCTCTTCTCCAAGATTCATAATCATATGTAAATTGGAGGTTGTCAAATTTTGTGGTAAAGCTGAGGGTCTTATAATTTGCATGCTGAATTTTCCATGATGTTTCTTGCATGCATAATATTAAACATCAGAGTAATTCTCTCACACTTCTTTCATGAAATCACAAAATTTCATGAGTGGAAAAATCACATCAGATATGCCTTGAGTCTTCTTTGACTTTTCTGAAGTGAATCCAGATGGACCTATAAAATTACTTTAAAGCACAGTCCTAGTAGAAACCTGAGGTTTGCAGCATGAAGCCATTTGAATAAACTCTACTATAGCCATTGTTTTAGTCTGTAAGTACTTAACTAGTAGGTTCAATGCTTTTCCAAATTAAAAAAAAAATTCTCCAAATGGTGAATTACTGACTGCAAATAATTAGTTACTTTTTCTTCCTTTGGGTAATTGGAAGCCATTGCATTTTAAAAGATATTTTGGTGATATTTCATTTTAACATCATGCTTTTGTTTGTTATACAGAAAAAAATATGGAGCACATATGCCCATGGAAAAAACATTTCTGCGTAGTTTCTGTCTTCTGGTTTCCTAGTTAATCTAAGAACTGACTTCTATAACTACAGGATGCATGTGCAGTGATCATGAAGGGTAGCAATGAAACGTTAATGAATAAATCTTCTTGTGTCTGGCCTTGTGCTGTGGAAATGGACAGAGCCAGTGTATACAAATGAGAGAATGTGTAGTGACCAAATAAACCTCATTAAACAATAGAGTGTTATCACTCAGACTGTTGAGTAGGAAGACTTAGATATTGCCATCCAGCCATTATTTTAATTAAGGAAATTTTGAAAGCTTGTTAACATTAAAATCTGATCTGCTCACCTTCACAAAGCCCCTGTAGCTTTTCACTGAACAGACAGAAGAGCAGAGGAATACAGAGTGGCTTTTGTAATCATCATTTATAACAAGAAGTTCCCTGAGGTCCCTTCTTAACGTGAAAGGAAGGAGCAAAGGTGATAGGAAGATTCATTGAGCTGGTGAATGTGCCCTGGGTATTTAACCAAGCTGATGGGACACAGAACTGAGGGCAGCAGTCAGGGACCACTCTGGGAGTCTCCATTCATCAGTAGCTGTTACATTGTTTTAAGAAAACTGAGCATTCGACTCATGCAAATGGAACTCTTTTTCTGGATCATCATCTCCAAAACTAGGGTCAAAGAGAAGACAGATTGCCAGCTCATTTTTTACTGGAAGATTTTTTT
>RJWM01030554.1:0-23297 GCA_004363535.1 Dasyprocta punctata
CCCGCCCAGGGGCACAGGGAAGAGGGTGTGGGTGCAGACAGGGTGCATTCGAGGTGCTGAGGGCTCCCCAGAACCCACCTCAGCGCCCCGGTTTGCTGTATGAATCAGGTGGCGGCGGGGCAGATGGCCGGGATGCTGGTGGTGCCCATTTCTCGGGCAGGGCGCCCTCTCAGGCCCAAGTTGTGACACTGAACTGGGAGGTAGGCCCCGTCCCGGGGAGCGGGGGGAAACGGACATTTGGAGGAGCCCAGGAGGCACGGCAGCCAGGGTGGATCCCCGCACCCCGCAACCCTCCACCCTCCACCCTGCACCACTCTGTCCCAAGTGGTGCGCCTCCCCCCCACCCCAGCTGTTTCCCATCAGACAGCCGCAACGGCAGCCCTGGAAGCCGCTCCTGGAACGACTGTGTTCAATTCCCCTACAAGTTTCTTTTTCTTTGCAGAAGATGCCAAACCTCACTTGAGAGAGCAATGATCGCTCCCCCAGGGACAGACTGGAGACGACCTGAACCCACTGATCAGCCGCAAAGATTTCTTCGGCATGACTTTCGGGCAGCCTCACAGTCGCGGCTGAGGGGGCGGGGGACGGGCCTGGGCCACAGCTGCTTGGGGGTTTGCTTTTGGAGCCTCCAGAGCCTGCTGCCTCTGGGCAGAGATCCTGGGACTGTCACCCTGAGCCGGAGACGGGCAGCAGGCAGCTGTGGGTCCCGGGCCATCGTCCTGATGCCCGAGCCCAGGAGCCCAGGACAGGTCACCATCCCCGACTCACTGCCTGGGACCCGGGGCTGGGGACCCATGGAGCTCCACGGGACAGGACGGAGGCTGTCGAGGCCTGTCACAGCCTGGGGACTGAGCTCATCCTGGTGCACATGTCATGGCCCCACCAGAGACACCGGTATGGTCCCAGAGCCCCCCAGAAATAATTTAGCAAGGACGAGCTAAGGTTGGTTCCAAATGGCTCCATGCCTAGAGGAGTCGAGACACTCATGCAAAGGAACCAGGGCAGGGGTGGGAGAAGCAGCTTCAGGGGACCAGCGGTGGCTAATTTGGGGCTGCCTGGGGCCCCCCGCCCTCGGCTGCCTTCAGCTTGTGCTTGTGGAAGAGGCTGTAGAGCACCCGTAGCGTGCTCTTGGCGTCCTTGTTCACGATATCTGCAGGCCAGAGGGGCAGAGTCAGGCCGGAGGGCAGCGGGGTGCCCACCATTCTGGTTTGCTGGGAGGCTGAGCTGGTGAGTCCCCCAAAAACCCAAACAGTGGGTCCCGCCAGGCCTGAGTCCTGCCCAGTGCCCACAATGTGACCCGGCCTTCCCCTTGCTCCTGTCCAGGCCTCCCTGCTCCTCACGCGCCCCCCCAGCACAGAGACTCCTCAAGGTCAGTTTTCCTGGGGACCCTGGAGGCTGCAGCCCCAATTCCGGCCTCCTCCACAAGGCAATAGAGGCAGGGCCGGAGGACACACTCGTCCCCCCACCCATGCGGCGCCCTCACCTTCGGGGTTGATGGGGTGGCTGAGCAGGCCTTCGTCCTTCAGCAGGGCCAGGGCCAGGGTGACATTGTGCAGCTGCAACAATCAGGCCCATTAGAGGACAGCAAATGCGGTGGCCCCAGCCCTGGCTCAGGGCCCAGGTACCGGGCCCGTCCCATCCCTGACAACATCTGTCACATCTGCCCGAACTCCTACCCTGGACCACCAGAGAAATCACTCAACGCCGCCTTCCATGCCCTGGGGATGGAGTACCCCCTGCTTCACAGAAGGGGCCCAGAGGTCAGGCCTCGGCCACGTGCAGCTGGACCCAGCGAGGGTCGCCCTGGACACACACGCACCCAGGAGGCCAGCTCCACTGGCAAGCTGTCACCCAGGAAGCACTGGGGATCAGGGAGGTTTCCTGGTAGAGGCAACACCAGGCCATGGATCTGTTTGATAGGCAGCCTCAGCCAGGGGATGGAGAGAGGGCTCATGGGTGGTGGGGACCCATGGGGACACCGTTTTCTTGAACAAAGCAGTTAGGAACCCAAGGCCCAGGGCTGTCTCGCTGGTGTGACCACCAGGCGGGCTGGAGACCTCAGGAGCTGCCCCTGCCTGGTGCCTGCTGCCCAGCCACCCTTCCACCGGGCTGGAACAGAGTGGAGAGTACCAGGCAGGCACGAGGCCGCCCGGCTCGGACCCGAGCTCAGTCGGGGGGTCCCTTGGGCTCCCAATCACAACCCCTGTCCTCCAGCTCCCGTCGCTCACCTGCGGAGCTGCTCACCTGGTCCCCCACCACCATGTTTGCCATAGGACACTGGCGGGAGCCCTGGGCAGGACCACCCTCTGCAGAGCCCTTGCCCCGCCCATTCTCCGGGCCCCACTGGGCCTCAGACACCAGCAGAGCAGACCCCCCCGCCTCCGGCATGGTAGAGGGTGTAGGTGGAGCGGGGTGAGCCCTTGATTTACTGGGAGACCTCAAACAGGACTTCCTGCAGTGGTCTCGGTCACCCATAGGTCCAACATGGGCCCGGGCATCCTTGCCCACTTCTAACCACTCCCCAGCTTCACGAGTAGCCAGTTCCCATGGCAACCCAACAGCGCGGAGGCCGGGCTGGCTGTGTGTCGGATGACCCAGGCTAAGGGAGGCTCACGCGAGGCCCCAGCCCTGCCCATTGCCTTCAGCCACCTCCTGGACGGTCGGCAGGAGGAGTGTCGGATGTGGGTGGGAGGCTGACGCACCACCCCTGTCCCCCTATCCAGGTCAGACAAGTCACCCATCCTGGCCGGCCTCGCTTCCTCCTGCAGCCATGGGGGGGCAGTGCGGATTTACCCCTCGGAGTGGAAGGGGATGGGGGACGCGAACCGAAGCCACAGGTGCAGCAGCAGGTGGCGGGGAGCTGGGTCCTTCTGTGCGTGGGGCACCCCTGTCACTGCCTCGGAGGGACGGGGCTGAGGAGACCGAGGCCGGGCCTGGACACAGAGGAGTGTCTGCAGGAGGAAGGCTTCCCACGGCTGTCCTCCCCGAGCTGAGGAACCTCGCACACCCCAGGGCCATCCAGACTGGGGTGCAGCCCCCACTGCTCCATCCTGTCACGGTGTCCCCAAGTCCTCTCCGAGGCCGGGACATCTTGGGAAGCGGGATCTGCAATAGCTGCTGTTATTCCCACCGGTGTCAGGAACATGATACTCAGGATGCGCGGAAAAACAAACTCAGGAGGAGGGACCAGGCTCGGGGCCTCCTGTCTCCAAGCCCTGCTCTGTGTCCCCTGTGGGTCGGTGGCGTGCAAAAGCTTGCTTCATTCAGGATGCAGAGGGGAACGTGGCTGGTGGTCACATGGCTGTGGAAACCGCTGAGTTAAAGAAATGCAGCGCTGCCCGGCTGCAGGACTTCTCAGAGCCTTGACGGTGTCAGTAGGCGTCGTGAACCTTCCTTCATGAGGATGCGTGGTTTCCCGCATTGTTTGATCACAGAAACGCTTCTATCACAGAGCTCCTCATGGGACAAGTGTTCTGGAAATATTCATTTAAAATGATTTGGAGGAGCCAGGGATATAGCTCAGTGGCCTAAGCGCCTGCCTAGCAAATGCAAGGTCATGCGTTCAGTTCCCAGTACCCTCCAAAGATAAAAATAAAATAAAATAAATGATTTGTGGAGCACCTGGTCAAGCAGGGGTGGCTGGAAACAGACCGTCCTTGAGGACTTGATGCTTTGGGAATAGCTGAGAGCGACACTTAAAAAGGATGACATTAACTTCGGGTCACACTGCTCTTAATAATGCTTGCTCTGAATCAAAGACCGGCTCCGGGAAGAGCCGGCCAGGCTGCAGACCGATCCGACACGCCCTCCTGGCACGTCTCTTCCTCCCAGGCACAGTTTGAGATGGTGTGAGGAAAATCCTGCTGCTGCATGGGGGCCGAGAGGAGGCCACGGCCCGGAGGACGCTGCCTGTCCCGCTGGGGACAGATAATTGCCGGTGGGAGGGAGCCCGAGGTTCCCAGCTCCTGGGCTTTGATTTCTGCAGAGCAAAGGATCGCTTTCCTTCTGTCCCCGACTTCTGTCCTAAATGAGTGACAATCTCGCTAAAACACCATGCGCAAGGAAGGTCTGATAATGAAAACTGCAATTTTGAGAGGCCACTGCCCGGCTAGCAAGCACGCAGGTGTCGCCCTTCCGGAAGGAGTCATTGCCACGGTCTTCAGCTCCGACCTCCTATGTGGGCATTTTTAGCATTTGCTCCAGAGCTGTGAGTCCCCCCACAGACGCTGAAAATCCGTCCTCGGGTTCAGAGCTTCGGTCCACCACTTTCCCCTCACTTCTCACGGGGCTCCCTGGCCCCCTAGAAAGGACTCAGGGAAAATTTCAAGCTTTGGAGCCAGACAAGGCTGGGCGCCAGGCCGATCTCTGTGCTAATTAGCTGTGTGTCTCGGCTGGATAACTGTACCTCTCAGCACCTCCCATGGAAGCCGGGTGGGAACAGTCGCTGGCACACGCGCCCGGCAGGAGGATGTTTAGCAAGCCACCTGCAAGGGCTGAGAGAGGGCACGAGCTTTCAGGACTGTCCCAGGTCCTCGCCACGGCTGTGACCCTCTTTGCCAACAGAATAGGCAGGAGTGGGGCGGCGCGCCAGCTCAGCCAGCCCCGGCCCTCTACTTGGTCCCAGATCTCTGCCTTAGCCACGAGTAACACGCAGCCAGTGAGCGGCAGACCCTAGGAAAAGCCAGCGAGGCGCAAGTCACGGGAACGAAGCACCCAGCTCAGGGCTCTGAGCCCCAGGAGGTCTTGCCCCCCTGAGCGCCCCCAGCCCAGCTACAAATCTGTGACCACAGGTGACTGTGGTTCCCACCACCAGCTGGCCTGGTGGCTTCTTAAACAGCATCGTGAAGCACTGGGCGGTGGACACAGCATCGTGAATGCTGGAGTGAATGCTACTCCTACTAAACATGGGCCACAAAGTCTCAGGGTTCAGCCTCTGCCGTGGCCCAAGATCCCTGCTTTCTGATCCCAAGCCTGGGGAAACCTGGCCTCCAGCTGGACCCTAGGAAGGCAAGAAGCCTAATCCAGCTCCTGGGCTGCTCTGTGCCCATGGAGGGGAACAGAACGCTTCCTCCCCAGCAGGACCCTGAAGGCTGACCTGGGATGGCACTAGCTCTGCCTGGTGTCATTGCGTGAAAATGGCCCCTGCAGCAGAAAGACACAGAGGTTCCCTGCCCAGGCTGGCCCTGGTGTGGCCTTTGGTCACAACTGAGGGCTTAGCGAAAGCTCCCGATGGCTATAGTTGGCCAGAGGCAGGACAAGCAGCAGGAATCCAGGCCCTCTGAACTTCTTCCCGGACGGACGCTTCCCCCAACTCTTACCTCGCCTTGTGTGGCCTGAGGGCGGGCAGGGCGGGGACTGGCGTCCACTGCTGAGACAAGAAGCCTGGTGCAGGCAGGGAGCTGGCCGTGCAGCAGGGTGGGGCGGGAGCGCCTTCCCTTTGCCAGGCCGCGGGGCAGCAGGGTGAGGCAGGGTGGTGGGAACCCCGGAGTCCCCGGCCTCAGCATGCAGGTCTGCCTCATGGGGTGGGGTCCCCAGTGGGGGAAGAGCCAGTGCAAAGGCCCAGAGGCAGGAGAGAAGCTGCAGCTGTACAGCAGGGGCTGAGGGGCAAGGCTGGCAGCCCGAAGACCATTGGGAAGACCATCAGATCAGAGTCCCCAGGGCTCAGGCTGTCAGCTCCAGCAAACCTCTTGATTATCCAGCCCCGTCTTCCTCCAGGTGTGACCACAGACCCTCCTGCGTGGACTTCCGCAGCGTCTCCCAGCCACCCCCCAGGAGGCCCCACCCTGCCCCTCCCAGGTCCTGCAGCCCATTGAACCCCTGCACCTTGCTGTTCCGTCCCCTCCCGTCGAGTGACCTTACTGTTCCACCCCAAATCTGCAAACCAAACCCTTCTGACACAGTGCCCTCCCTGACTCCTTCGGATCAGACCGGCCACTTCTTCCTTCAAAGCCCTCCCCCGCCCCACACACCATGGAGCCACACACTCCCTGAGGCCCTGAAGGACCCTAATCCGTGGAAGAACAGAGGCTGTAGTCAGAGAGGCCTCAAATGCTTGGGCTGTGTTGGTTGACTCTATGTCACGCAGCATGGGGCCTGACACGAAGCCGCTCCCCAGAGTGAGGGGTGCAGGGTAAGGGTGGATTGGGTGAGCGGATGGATGGACAGATGGGAAGATGGGTGATGGAGGCAAGTGGTTGGATGGGCAGGTGGGTGGATGGATGGATGAATGGATGGATGATGGATGGTTGGATTGATGGGCAGATGGATGGATGGATGCATGGATGGATGAAGGGATGAGGGGATGGATGGATGAGCATACAGGTGGATGGATGGATGGATGGATGGGCAGAAGGTTAGACGGACAGGCAGGCAGGTGGATGGATGGGTGGGCAGGTGGGTGGGTGGATGAGTGGATGGGCAGGCATATAAACAAATAAACTTCTCCTCTTCCCTTCACTGCCAGCCCTGCAGATCTGTCCTCCCAGGGGTAGACTGCCCAGGAGAATCTTTGGAAAACTTACCATTTCTGCAGGTGATCCGGGAGTGAGATAGAACTCCTTTAAGTGCAGGAAGAAGCCTTCCAATTGTCCAATCAGCAAGAGTAAGATGACTCCATCCGCAAACTACAAAGGAAGGAACCAGAGGCTGGGGTGTGGGGGGGATAAAGTCCGAGAGCCCCCCTCTGCCTGTCACGGGCTGGTGGCCCTGAAGAGGTTGTGCAGTCTCTCTGGGCCTCAGGTTCCTTTTTGAGAAATGTGGATGACATTCCCAACTTTTATACCACAGACGGCAGTGATGGGCTGTCTGGCACACAGCACACACTCAATAAAAAGTGATTTTCCAACTTGCTGCAGAAGAACCCCATAGCAACTTTTAAATGATGTATTGTTCCATGAGCCACAGCACCACTGAAGGAAATAGAGGTAAGTGTACAATTATTCCATCAGGAAAGGGCAAAACACCAAGCCCACTGGGCCCCTGTGGCGGCTGCCACATTAATATTTCTGTCTGTTCTGTGTGTTCAGAGATAAAGCTGTCATCTCTGCCACCAGCATATCCTATGCTAATATAATCCTATTGAATCTCTTCAAAGACACAGGACATTGGATTGGATATTGGAGGAAAAACCACCGCTCCAAGTCCTTAATGGAATTTCCTTGTGTTATGACTATTCCGACGTTAGTAGCTCCCGGCACACAGCACAGGCGATTGCATATCCCTTCTTATTTAGTGATCTCTGAGCACCGTGCCCAGACTTGTTAGTACTCTCCAGCACCGGCATTTCCCCACAGGAGAAGCAGGGACCAACAAGCTGGAACAGAAACTTCAGAAACCGTCCTGCTTAGAGACCATGTGCAGCAGAACAAAACCACCAAGGTACCTGCCTGTGAGTCAGCAATGCGCCAGGTAATGTAACCCCTGCCCCCCGACACGCATCAACTCATGGATGAAGTGTGATCCAAAGCTATGATGGATAATGTTTACGTTTTTTAAAAATGTGTGACAGTTAAAGGCATATGACCAAAGCGCGCACACACACACACACACACACAGCCCACACACACACTTTGGGTTGTCTTGTCCCAGGGCTCCAGCCGCTTTCGGAAGCCGTTCTGGAGTTGCTCTCAGGTGAGTGTCTTTAGTTGCACAGTCACAGCTGCCTCCCTCAAGGTTCTAAATCGATACAAAAGGTTGACCTTCCCTGGTCATTTGTTTTAGGGGAGAGCCCGAAGTCGCACAGCCCCAGATCCGGTGCACACACCATCGTGTTTTACAAGCCGCCTGTCCATTGGCGGGCCCTGAGCAATAGTCGTCGCTGTGGTCGTCACCACGCTTTGTAGAGACTTTCGGGAGAGAGGACTCCCAGAGCTGCTTCCAAAAGCAGCCAGAAGGACAGGATGCGTGGATTGGGAGTGAGGAGGAGGATGTTGAGGGGGACTAATGACAATGCGTCTTTGACTGTAATAAATATTTTAGAATTTAAATATTCATCACGTATCCCAATCACATCTCAATATCCCAGTCCTTTAAGATTGGCTGGTGTCCTTGGACTCATTTTCTATAAAGTGGAGACCAAGGCTCAGAGAAGTCTAAGAATTCGCCTGAGGTCACACAGCAAATATGGAGGTGTCCCTGAGCCCAAGGGTCCCAAGTGACAGGCGTAGGCTGGAAGCCCCTGTCCCTCTGACTTCAAAGATTCCCACCGGGCCTGCCACATCACCCCCAGGCACAGCCCTCACGCGGCTGGTGGGCGAAGCGGTGATGAGCACGAACTTCAGCACCAGCTGCCTGGGTTCAAATCCCAGGGCTACCCCTTCATCACCGTATGGCTGCGGGTCAGTTAACCACCCTCTCGGTGCCTTCATGCCCTGCAGTGTAAAGTGGGGTAATACCAGTTCCCTCTTGGGGTGGTGTAGGGATTTGCTGAACTCATGGACAGTCAGAGGACCCAGGGGCCGACAGCGAATGCTGTCCTTGATCCCAGCCTGGGACACTTGGGTCCAGTCACCTCGTCCTTGTGTGTCTGCTAGAACTACAGACCTTCTGGGGGAGAAGTCATAGCTGCCGAGAGGCGACCCTTACAGGTGGCCCAGGGGTCCATGTTGCCTGTAACACACCCCGAGGCTCCCAGGGGTGGTGCTCCCTGCCTCTGGCCACACAGCAAGATCCTGACTCCTACAGAACCCTCCTCCCTTCCCGTGCAGTGGCCCCTGGCTGTCTGGGGACCCACATCTGCGGCCCTACCTGGGTGTCCGGGTCCTGCACCGACAGCCCCAGGTGCTCCAGCTTCTGGTTGACAAAGTTCACAATGGCCTGGTCGAGGAAGAGCGAGATCCCAGCCAGGGTCTGGTTTGCCACTTCCCTGCCCCTCCCATCCCCTCCTCTCGTCACCTGGACGTGGCGGCCCCAGGGGAGGGTGGACAGGGCCCTTGGGCGTGCAGGGCAGGGTGGACGGGCCAGAGTACTGGGGCGGTGTTCTCTCCTACCTCTTTCACAGCTCCTACTTTCTCCGGAGCCAGCTTGAATAACTCATCGAAGACATCCTCTGCGGGCCCAGAGCAGGTGAACATCTGTTACTGCGCTATTATCTTTGCGCCAAATGAGGAAGATTTTCCCACTGATGTTTCTCAGAATAATCAGTCCGGAGGGAGAGGTCGCAGATGGAAAGAACCTGGGTGTGACCGCTGCTCCCCTGGCTGTGTGCCCCCAGGGAGCCGTCCGCCCTCTCTGTGCCCTGGCTTCCCAGTGGGTGGATGTGGGTGGCGGATACAGACGCACAGCACCATGACCCAGCATCTCGGGACCTCAGTAGCCTCGTCCTGCCCGCTCTGACCGGGGCGCGGTGCCCACTCAGCCATCCCCACCCACTGGCCCCCTGGTGACCCCCTCCCTGTCCCTCGTTCACCACGCAGCCCACAGATGCTGACACCACACCCCACCCCCAGGCCATTCCCCAGTCTCTGGGCTGCAGAGAGGGGACACCTGGCCTCTCAATGTCTGACCTGCAGCAGCTGAGGGGCCTCTCTGGCTCTGGGGACAAGCAGTCCTTGAGGTTCAGGCCCTGGCACCTGTGTCCCCAGAACCAGGCTTTTCGTGCCAGCCAGGGGCCCGAAATGTGCTGGAGACGCAGCTCCGAGGGACGCTAGGCTTCGGGCCCTGAGCACCCAGACCAGCCCAAGGGTGCCTTCGGCTCTGTCTCTCAGCAGCCGTGTGACCCTGAGGACACCCGCCACCCCACGTCCTCTGGTCCCTTGTTTGCAAGGGAAAAGCCACATGAGACGGCATTGTGCACCCTGAAACACTGGAACAGGAATCAGCAAGGGGGACACCGCCCCCCACTCGGCCTCTGGCTGTGGCCAGGACACCGGTGGCTGAGAGAGCCAACGTGCCCAGCGACCCTGCCTTCACCGTGACACCTTCCTCACGGAGCCCCAAACACTGCTCCCGGGCCATCCTCGCCCCACCCCACACAGCCCTCCACAGCCCCCCAACCCCCGCCTTCCTTCCCCACTCGGCCTCCCCAGGCTCCTCTCAGAGCCCCCACAGGTCACTGTGCCTGCATCTGCATGTGACATGGCTCTCGTACCGCTCTGCCCACAGCCGAGGCTGAGAGGAGGAAACAAGTGTTAGGAAGGAGGGAGGTGGGTGGGTGGGCGGGCATACAGGTGGAGAGAAGGAAGGATGCATGGAAAGCAGCAGGTGCATGGACGGAGGGTGAGTGGATGAGAGGGTAGGTGGATGGGTACATAGGTGGAGGCACGGAAGGGTAGGTATATGAAGAATGCGTGAATGGATGGGTGGATGGATGGTACATGGATGGGTGGACCCACAGATGGATAGGTACTTATCTGGGTAGGTGGTAGATGGATGGATAGATAGATGAATGGGCAGGTGGCCAGATGGAAGGATGGAAGGATGGATGAATGGCTGGATGATGGGTGAGTGGATGGACAGGTGGATGGATGGATGGATGAGTGGGTGAGTGGAAGGATAGATGAGTGGGTTGATGGATGACTGGATGGATGGACAGATGGATGGATGGACAGATAGGAAGATGGATGGATGAATGTACAGACAGATGGATGGGTGAGTGGATGGATGGATGGATGGATGGGTGAATGGGTGGATGGATGGGCAAGTGGGCAGATGGATGGTTGGATGGATTGACAGATGGATAAACAGAAAAAATGATGGATGAATGGATGAATAGCTGACCAGACCACCTGACAAAGGAATGACGAGTGAAAGAAGTAGCAACTGGTTACGGACCAGGCCATCAGGGCGGCAGCAGTCACTCCACTGAGCGTTCGCCACTAGCATGCCTCATGTGCTAAACACACCACACATCATCTCTGTTCACCTCAGCACTAGCTCAAGAAGTAGCCCAGCTGGTGTTTGAGGAAACTGAGGCACAGGCTGCTAAGATGCTTGCCTGAGCCCACATGGCTAATGAGGGGGAAACTTAGCTCTTGCACCCAGGTCCTCTGGCTCCAGAGCCCACGCAGCCAGCGGCTCCACCATCACCATCCCCACGTGGATCCCAAATCTCTGTTCCCAGAGGGCCAGCAGCAAGCAGTCAGCTCCACAGATGGACAGAGGCACGGGAAGAGGCACGGACAGACAGCAATAAGGCTCGAGGCGCACACGGCAGACGTCAGGGAAAGGAGGGAGCACCCCCAGTTAACCCCGCTCCCTGTATGCCACCCGACCCGCGACGGAAAGGAGGCCCCTCCTTCCGCTAGGACAGTACTCACTCGGAGCGTGGTCCTTGTCCGCACTGAAGGGGGAGACATAGGAGAAAAAAGGAAACAAACAGCTGGAGAGGCTGCAGACACAGAGCACCCCGCCCCCCAACACCAAGCTCAGCCCCGCAGGTGGCAGGGACGGAGCACGCTCACTGCGTCCCCGGCAGCCTCGGGGCAGGGCGAGCCCCTCGGACCACAGCGCTCCGGGAAGCGGCTGGGTCACCCAGGGTGGCTCAGTAAGGCCAGCGCCGCCGGGAGACAACGGTCTCTGTGCTGTCCACAGATCTCAGGGGACAGCAGCCCCACGAGAGACTGTGAGCCAGAAACCCCGAGCTAAGCTGCTCCGAGCCCAGGAACCAAACCTGCCAGAAGCATGAACGTTCGCAGGGGCTCTCAGATGCTCAGTCTGGGCCAACCTGTTACGCAGCAGTTGGTAACTGATACAAGACCTGAAACCTTCAGTGTCACCAGCAGCCACCACATTTACCCAGCCAGCCTCTGTGTGAGCCAGCTACACGCGAAGACAAGGAAGAGGGAATGGCCACCAGCCCACGTGGCCCAGCACCCTCCTGGGAGCCCTGGGCAGAGGAGTTTTGCCGCCTCTGGAGGCAGAGAATCTGGTTACTGTGGAGAGGGGGTGGGGCTGGAGTCGCAGTGCCAAAACCAAAAGCGTAGGGGCAGAAGAGCCTGACGCTGAGGGCGAGCCCTCGATGAAGCCGGACACGGGAGGAGAGCGCGCGTCTCTGCAGAGGCCCCTGGGACACGGTCACACTGCTGAGCGCTGCTTTGTCGCAGGCAAGCAGCACCCCCTCCCCGGCACACTGCATCTCTGCAACCCATGCTGCAGCACAAGGACAGAAACGCTCTGCTCCAGCCAGAGGCTCTGGGCCTTGTGGGGCAGAACCCGTGTCCCAAACCCAGAGTCTCGTTCGTGCTCCCCAGATGCTGCCCCAGGGACCGTGGCAGGGTGGCCGGAGGGAGCCAGCCAGGGACCTGCAGGGGACCTGCATGCTACGGCAGGGCAGAGGGGTCACGAGGGAGGGAGCAGGCGCAGAGACGGACGGTCCTGCTGGCCTCACCTGCTCGCGGTGAGCTGCTCCACTGACTTCTCCGACTTGAGGCCGCTCTTGGTCCTCTGCGAGAGGAAAGCGAGGGACGCTGGGACCCCTCCTGGAGGGCCCGAAGCTGCCCCGGGGTGGGGGGACCCAGTGGCTCTGTCTCGTCCCCTCCCAGGGCGCATCTGAGCAGTCCCTGTGGGCCCACAGAAGAACCCTCCGAGAGCCTGGGGCCCACGAGGATGGGGACCATGACCGCTTTACTCCTTGAGGCAGCTTGAGTCTTGGGGACAGTGTCAGTGCTGTGGGTGGCTGTGAACGACTGACAGGGAGTGAAGGGGTTAACGTGGCCCCCTCTGACGGCCGTGAACGACTGACAGGGAGTGAGGGGGTTAACGTGATCCCCTCTGATTCAAACAAGTGGGAGCCACAAAACTGCTCAGGGCAGGTTTTTTGCTTTTTTTTTAAAACCAGGAATCAAACTCAGGACCTTGTGCTTGCCAGGCAGGAGCTTACACCACTGAGCTCCATCCCCGGCCCGCTTTGGGGAGTTCTAACGAGTGGGTTTGAGAAAGGTAGGACTGGGTGTGGGTGGGCTGGGCAGGACTTAGGTCGTCCCGTTAGGATGGATCGGAAGGGTCCTGTGGCTCAGGACCCATGGGACACGGTGGGGACCACAGCAGGAGCAGGAGGGTCCCCTGGTTGTGGCACTTGGGGTGCAGACTCCTGGGCACTAACTACAGCCCTGATGGGCGTGGGCTCGGAGCAAATGACATCACCGGGGAGGGCGGGGTTTTGCCTCAGTGGTGCAAAGTTCCCCAGTAGCCCCAGTGTCACCGATTGGGATCTTCCTAATAGCCCCGCCCCCAGCTTTTGGTGCCGCCCCACTGCGGTCCTTGGGGTGCCTGCCCTGGCTCCCAGCTGAGTCACCCCTGCCCCACCAGCCCCGGACACAGGTGTCTGCCAGAACGGGTGGCCGGTTACCTCGATTGTGATGACCTCCACGCACACGTCGGGCGGCAGGGCCAGGTCGGGCTGGAAGCGCCGGGCCAGGGCCACCAGGAGGCGCAGGGTGGCCAGCAGGTCCTTGTTGAAGATGGCTGGGGTCGGGGAGAGGGGTAGAAGTCAGAGCTGGGGGCTGCGGGGCAGCTGCCGTGGAGGTCTCCCTGGCCTCAGAGCCCCTTCCACAGACCGATCGCGGCTGTCCCGGCTTCCCGGCTGCACGGGTTTTCGGGTTAGCGCTCTGATTCTGGCGGTTCTCACACCTCGGGAAGCCAAGAGAGCAGAGCACAGAGCCCCACATGTTTCCGGGTCCTTGAGGGTGCAGCAGGCCCCACTCATCGAGCTCCCCACTGGAATCAAGGGTGATCACAGGCAGTCAGAGGGTGCGGGCCGCCGTGTGGACGGGGACAGGGCTTTAGATGCCCCCCACAGTGTTGTTGATACGGGACAACAAAGTGGCCCATGGTCAGTGACTGAACCCTCCTCAGACGTAAGCCGCTTGTGATTTGATTCAGGGTCACCACATAAACATCCATGATTGAGGGGGGACGGGATAGGACCCAACCAAACTGGGCTTGCCAAGGGACTTCCTGTGACCCCACTGCCGCCCAACCTTGGAGGAGCCACTCAACTCCCCTGGGCATCGGTCTGCCCATCTGGAAGATGGGGAGCAGACAGAGGACTGAGTGGCAAAATCATTGCCACCCAACAGCTAACGGGATGCCGCAGGGAGGTCTGAAGGTTCTGCCCGCTCTCGATTGTTAAGAAGGCAGGCACAGCAGCTATGGGTTACATGGATCTGGGAGCTGGGCCCACCCCGCCGCTGGCGCCCGTGGACCGGGCCACGCACCATCCACGCTCCACGAGTCCTGCGACTCCTCTGCTCCCAGGCTCTGGCGCGCGGCCCCCAGCACCACCTCGAGCTTGCGCCTCTGGCTGGCAGTGGTCAGGGCGATCTCCTCGGCCTCCAGCTTGAGCCCCGCCAGCGTCTCTGCGGCAGGAGAAGGTGTGAGGATCCGTGGCGGGGGACCGGGCCTGGCCAGCGCGCGGGTTAGCACAGGCCACGCCCAGGGCATCTGCGGCTCAGCCTCGGGAGACCCCGTCCACTCAGGAAACAGGACCATGGTGGGGCCGTGTGTTGGAACCACCCGGCCACCGCTGGGCCTGGACTGGTACAGCGATGACCTCTGCATTCCTGCGAGGCAGTGAGGCCTAGTGGTTAAAGCTGAGGCTCCTGCCCTTATTCCCGCCCCCCACCCCACTGTCTTTTCTTTCTTTTCTCCTCTTGGAGGTACTGGGAAGTGAACCCAGGTTCTTCCCACTGAGCTACACCCCCAAACCTTTTCTATCTTTGAGACAGCATCTAAGTTGCCCAGACTGGGCTTGAACTTGCGATCCTCCTACCTCAGCCTCCCAGAGTGCTAGAATTAAAGACATGGGCTACCACCCCTGGCTGGCCCTGCTTTCTTCCCTGTGAGACCCTGGACAAGTCACTGGCCTCTCAGAGGCCTGTGTCCGCGTCTGCAAAGTGGGGACAGGAAGCACATGGAGCTGTTCAGAGGACTGGCCACGCCTGCCCGGAAAGAGCCTGGGAAGGCTTTGCAGGGCCAGGGGAGGCTCAGCAGACCTGGTGAGCCCAGCACCACTGGGGTGCTGAGGACACAGTGCTCCTCACCCAGAATTCAGTGTGGCAGACAGACACGGACACCCCGGCCTTGGTGCCAGGGCAGGCGGGGCTCCAGGGCTGGTGGGGAAGACCTGAGGGGCAGAGGTGGCTCTGCTCATGAGGGGCTTTGCGGATGATGTAGGAGGATCCCAGCCCAGCCCAGTCCTGCCCCTGGCTGCCTGGTCACATTGCCCACAAGGACCTGCTTTCCAGGTGGCAGGGACAAGGGGTTTCCTCATCACTGGGCCCCCGGAAACAGCCGGTGCTGTCAAAGCCGGAGAGGCGGAGCCGTGCGGTGAGAGGGCCCCACCCCGAGCTCAGACCCTAACGGGACCAGAGCGCCCGACTCGGGTCATCTGGAGAACAGGACAGCTGTCCCTCCCGGGGCCCGCGGGGGCCAGGCGGGGCGCGGCTCACGGAAGAGGTGGTGCAGGATGAGCCCGTCGAACATGTCCTCCTCCAGGCTGCGGACCACGATGTGCTCGGGCAGGAGGGTGGCATTGATCCACTCGGTCAGCACCTGCGGCCCACAGGGCTCGATTGGTCAGGGGGCCACGGCCTGGGCGCCCTCGTCCTGCCCTAGGGCTCCTGGCTAACAGCACCTCCTCTGGGAAGCCTCCCTGATCTCCAGGTGGTCAGGGACTACAGTGGGCTATGCAGACCCCACGCAGGACCGTGGGCTGTCGTGGGTGAGGGTTCGGTGCCGGAAGTGGGCACCGCTGTCCCTGATATATGAAGATGCGGACTTGGCTGTGACACCCGGTGACGGGAACAACTGGGTGACAGGTGCTTGAAAACAAAAAGCCCCGCCGCCTCAAGGAGAAGCGGGGAGGAACGGAGGTGGGGTGCTTCCAGTGGGGGCTCTGGGTCAACCCTGTCATCAGGCCATGGAGCAAGGTGAGGGGTACGTGGGCGCTGGCCAAGGGGGCGCGTCTGCAAGTCAGGGGGCGCCAGGGCTCCAGTCACCACCTGTCGCAGGGAAAGGAGCAGGGGCGGGTCCCCTGGGGCCTCCACGCTCTGCTGACACCTTGATGGGGCGCCCAGTGCAGGCTTGCACCAGGCAGGTTTGCCATAGCGGGGCATGTGCGTGGGTGAGGAGGTGGCACCCCAAGATCTGAGCAGGGAAGGTGGTGCAGGCCGGGTGGCCACTCTGGAAGAGGCAACAGAAAGACTGTGTGGAGACCAGAGGGGCAGAGGGTCAGGGAGGCTGAGCCGGTTTGTGCCGCGCAGTTCAATGGCGGCGGCGGCAAAGTCACGACCGAAGTCACACGGGAACTGAGCACAGGGCTGTCGGGGCTGCCCTACCTTTTGCAGCTCAATGAACTTGGGGTCCTTCCGGGAACTGGGTGGCAGGTATTTCCTCTTTCCTCCTGGAAGCACAGGGGAGCATGGCATGTGTCGGGGGGATCCTGAGGACATTTGGCGGCCCTCTCCACCCCGGCAGGTCACCCCATTCCTCTTAAGGACGCCAGTGTCACCCCAGATGCTGTGAGAGTAGGTTTCGGGGATGTGTGCGAAGTCAGAGGCGATTTCTTGTGCCTCTGATGAGGAGAGGTGACCAGGTGTCCTGCGTGTCACCAGTCCCCAGGGCCGAGTGGGCGTGGAACCCCTGCACCCTCAGAGGCTTGCGGCCCCTTCCTCCCTTCCCTGAGGCCTCACTCGGCAGCTAGATCCTCGGTGCGCATGAGGCCGTGGGGACCAACGGTCCCAGGGTAACAGGGAAACTGAGTCAGCACCTGGCACCGCCTCCCCCAAGCAGCCTTCCGTGGCTGACGGGGGCTGCAGAGCTGCTGCCCAGGCCACGTGGTATGCGGGACAGGAGAGCAGAGGACGGTTCCAGGGCGCAGCTCGCGGGACTCCGCCCACCCTGTGCGCCCGACCCTCCCTCTCCCCACCGCCCCGGACCTTGCGGCAGCCCCTCCTCCGCCACCTCCTCCTCCTCCTCAGGCGGCGCCACGCCCTTGGGGAGCTGCAGCAGGTTGTAGATGGGCTCTGGCTCCATCTTCTCCCTGGAGGAGGCGGGGGACAGAGGGTGGTGTCAGGGTCCCCCAGGCCTTAGCTCACTCTGTGCTCCCCACGACCCTGCACTCCAGACTCCCCGGGGCTCCGGCTGCTCCCCTGAGCCAGGATACTCTGGGGGAGCTGGGGGAGGGCATGGGGCTGCCTGTGCGGGGCGGAAACAGCCGTGCCTTCAATGCCCCGAGCCAGAGCTAGGGTGATGCCCGGGCGGGACCCCCAGTCCTGAGGGAGCAGAGGGGGCTGGTGAGCCAGAGGGGGCCCCCACTCCACGCAGCTGGGCTCCCAGGGGGGTGGCCCCAATCCTGAACTCGGGTCCCTCCGTGGGGCTTGGGGGACGCGGGGCTCTTGCCCACAAAGCCCAGGACACACGCCCCCCGGGGAGGGGTGGCGTCCTCCTCCCCCTGGTCCTCGCTGCAGGCAGTGGCGGGCCTGTCTGTGCCCAGGAGGCCGATGTGAAGCCAGACAGGCCCCTTCCGGTCCCAGCCACTTCCTCTCTGCAGGGGCTTCCCTCGCTGCGCTGAGGCGTCTGCCCTCCCTCTGCCCGTCTGCCTGCCCCACATCTGCCCAGCACCCCAAACCCAGCCGGTGTTCAGTTGGGGAGGTCACCCGGCAGGAGCCAGAGCAGGGCGCCCCAGCGGTGTGGGGCAGGGGAGACACTTGGGGCCACTCTCATCAGACTGGCGGCGGCCTGGGGGACACAGCTGCTAGGAGTGGCTCTTGAGCCCCCACTTCCAGTCAGACACTGGCTGTGTGACCCGAGGCAAACCCCTTCCCTTCTCTGGTCCCGATGCATTTGGTGCTGCCCAGGGACACAGGCCTGGAGTCACCTCTGTCCCTCAGTGCCCTGGGCCTCGGTTTCTTCGTGAGCACTGGGATTGCACTGCAGGAAGCTGGGGGCAGGCGATGGTGGACGGGGTGGGCAGGACGCAAGGACAGTAAGGGTCCCCTCTCCCCAGCCCTCCCTGTGCGGCCTCAGCTGAGGCACCAGCTGCCTTCTGCACCCCTGCCCACCCGCCGCGTGCTTCTTGGGGTTTCCCTCTGCCCTGGGGTATGGCAGGTGCCCGGTGTCCAGGCCGGACACATAGAGACTCACCAGCTGCTCCTTGACTCAGGAATGAGGCCTGGGGCCTGGAGGCGACCCAGGGTCAGGGCGACGCGGGTTCCGGTTCCCTGGGGCTCCTGGGGCCCCGGGTGGGGGGGAGGCACGTTGGCGGTGGCTGCTACTTCCTCTGGGGCTGCTCCGAGGTGGCCCCGTGAGAACTTCCTCCTCTGCGTGGTTCAGTTTCGGGACCCAAACCCCGCCCACCCACCCAAGGCTCTGCCCTGGGCTGGGCCACCCCACGGCTCCCAAATGCTGGGCGACACTGACTTCACCCCTCCTTCCCTCCCGGCCCCTCCTCTGCCTTCTCATCTTCAAAACAGCTGAAACGGGGGGCTCAGCCCCCAAGTCCCCACCCTCAGCAGAGTCCGCTCGGCCTCAGCGGGGCATCTTCCCGACACAACCCAGACCACTCCCCCAGCCTGGACCACGCAGGTCCCGGGGCTGACCCGCACCCCCACCCACTGGGCTCTCCAGGAGCAGCCCAGCCCTCACCTCCCAGTCACCAGAGAGCGGGCAAAGGAGCTCAAGGGTCCTTGAGATAAAACCAGTCTGCAAGCCCAGCTCGGAAGTCCCGCATCCGCAACTGCGGCCACGCCTGGCTCCACCCTCGCCCCGAACCGCCCCCCACCTTCCCGCCGTGCCAGTGTGCCTTCCCAAGGGATGATCAGAAACATGGTAAACGCTGCTGCCACAGGCCTCCAACAGAAGGGCAGACTCGAAAACACGAGGCTGTGTGTCCTCATTCAGCAGATAGGGCGCTGTGCGGGTGCTGGCTTTCTCTCAAAAAATTCACCATGAAAGGGGAATATCTGGAATCTATTCGGGACATCGAGGTGGCCGCACAGCACAGCTAAAGACGCTCAGGAAAGAGCACTTCCGGAACCGCTTCAGAAAGCGGCCAGGACGGCTGGATGAGTGTGCTGGAAGCGGGTGGGAGGATCTTAGGGGGCTTCATGGCAGTGAGAAAATTAAACCTTCACCGGGTCTTTTGGTCACACTGCTCAGCTGCAGGTAACGGGTGCTCTGGCTGGAATCTGAACTTCATCTCTAAAGTGCGACTTGTCCTGGTTGATTTAAAGGCAGCGAGGCCCTCGTCACCATGAGAAATGGGCTCCGGGGACTGCGTGTCCGCGGCAGGGCCGTCACCCGGCCTCCCTCTGCGCTGAGCTCCGTTAGAGCCCGCGGCGTGGCGGCTGGGCTGGGGCCGCCTCACGCAGGACAGTAAGTGTGGGCTGTGCGGGGCTGTGGGGTGGGCTTGGTCTTCATCATTGAAGAGTTCAGCGCAGGGAAAGCTCAGCTCCAGTCCCTCCCATTCCCACTCCCGGGCGCGTCCAGGGAGCAGATGCTTCCGCCGCTGCAGGGAAGCGGCTCTCCTCTCCCGGGCTGTGGGGCAGAGGGAGCTGAAAAGCAGATGCGGGGTCCACTCCCACCTGGCGTAGAGGGGCGACACGGGCTACATCCCCAGCTCACCAAGCCGTGGTGCGGAGGCCAGGGCTTCGTTTAGAGGGGAGGGGGACTCTGGAAAGTAGAATAGGTCCCTTCCTCAAGTCTCAGCACCGCGAGCCCCGAGTGCCAGAGGAGGCCCCGTCCCGGTCAGACGGGAAAGTTCGCTGTGCTGGGAAAAGCGCAGTGACCCTTCCCAACTGCCCACCTTGCGACGGGGTGTGGTGCTGAAGCTGCTCCTCTCCACCCCCATCATCCGCCCAGCCCCAGACACACACCTTCAGCCAGCTGCAGACAGCCCAGGGGAGCCACCCTGGGAGGACAGGGTTGGTAAGTTTCTCCTTCCCCTACTTCCTCTCCTTTCTTCTCCCTGGTAGTACTGGGGATCAAACCCGGGGAAGCTATAGCTTAGCCCTTTTTAAATTTTATTTTTCATTTTGGGATAGGGTCTCCCTTAATTGCTCAGGCTGGCCTCAAACTTGCAATCCTCCTGCGTAGCTAACCTCACAACCTGCATAGCTAACCTTGCAAGCTTCCTGAGTAGCTAAGATTACAGGCATGCATCACTGCTCCATTTAGCCACTTTAAAAGCTGCAAACTTTTTCTTATTTACGGTAGTGAATTCATTGGAAATAAGTGTGGGATGGACAAAGGGGAGAGGGTGGCACTGGGTGCGGATGGTGCGGTAGCTGCATTTGGTGACAGCCAGGGCTCGGGCACTGGTAGGAACCATGGAGGGGTCGGTGGGTGGTTGGGCTCTGCAGTTGCCCACACTACACAAGGCTGAGACGACAGTAATCCCTGGGCGTGAGGCATTTCATGGCCACCTCCTCAGACAGGGCCCAGAGGACAGCAGTGCTCACGGAAAAGCACTGTAGTGACTGCCCTCTGATCTGGAAAGGTTGTGGAGAGGCTGTCATGGAAACATCAATGGATTGAGGTCATTCCAAAATGGCAGCAGCCGAGGGGTGGTGCCAATTCGCCGAAGGCAAGTGGGTGTATCAGTTAGTTTTTGCTGCATAACAAGCAGTTCCAAAATTTAACAGTTTTAACCAATGACAATTTTACCCGATATTATGATTTCGAGTGGGCTGGGCAGTGCTTCAGGTCTGGGACAAGTGAGTGGTGGCTTCCTCGCTCATCAGTGGCCACTGGGCAGTTGGTTATTGATCACAGCCTCCTTCCCGTGCCTGGGAGCTAGCAGGTTGTCAGGCCAGTAACCATTCATCTTCCAGAAGTGTGGTTTAGTCTCATATGTGGTCGCCTCAGCACAAGGGAGACCTGGTGCACAAGCACTCTCCAACTCTCTGCTGCTGTCACTTTTACAGGTGTCCCTTTGGCCAAAGCAAGTTTCACGAGCAGCACAAGAGTCGTGGGGAGGACTGATCTGAGCACGTGGATGGTGAGGGAGGGATTCCCACAGCATCTTTATAACCAATACTGCACAGGGGCCCGGGGATGCCGTAGGAGTGAGGTCAGAGCAGGACACAGAATGCTCCAGGTGTGGGGCCGTGGGGCTGAGGACCACTCGTCCTGGAGCCCCTGTACCTGAGACAGACGGGCCTGCTGACGACCCACGCATGCAAACTAGAAGAAACTTAGCTCCTTTCAACACAGGACTGAGGTGAACCACTGTGACAGAGTCATGGCCCAAACTCCGGTCACAGCCCTGACCCATTCCCAGATCTCCAATTCAGTGGGGTCCCCAGAGTGGCTGGGCCCCTTTGGGATGCAGCACATGCAGGAAGGGCCAGGAGGGCACGTCTTCAACCCTCCACCCCTGTCTAATAGTAAAAGCATAAAGCCAAACCTTTTTAAATTTTTTTTGTCTTTTTGTATTTTTGAGACAGGGTCTCGCCATGCAGTTCAGGCTGGCCTTGAGCTCACTTTGTAGCCCAGGCTGGTCTCGAACTCGAGGTGTTCCTCCTGCTCAGGCTCCCGAGTGCTGGGATTACAGGTATGCGCCAAGCAAAACCTTTTTGACAGGTGCACAGGTGCATCTGTGGGACTCCAACGACAGAGCACTTCGACCCCGGTTTTGGTAGCACAGCAAACTGGCAGAGTCCGAGGCTCCTTGCACGCAGCTCTCCAATAGTGAACGTCTTTTTCTCTATCAAAATTACACAGAAAACGTTGACCCAGCAGGAAGTGCAATGCACTACCAGGCACCAGGCTATTAAACTGTCTGGACTGTGACCCTCCCCTCCCCACCCCCAGCCTGGACAGACCGAATTGTCCTTGCACGGCACCTTGCCAAGTCTGCTCCAGGGGTGCTACAGAGCCAACAGGACCCAGCGAGCAAGAGGCAGGAGATGAGCAGGGCACCGAGATCCTGCGCCCTCAGCCATGGGTGGTGGGCGTTACCAGGTAGGTGACCGCCAGCCATGAGCAACCTGATCCGTCATTCAACACACTCTGCAGATTCAACCCCTTTCTCCGTGTGTCATGAGGTTCCACACAGCAAGGAGCCCCACCCTGGGTACCCCGTGGTGACTGGCACACACCAGGCGAGGCGCTAGCTGGTGAGCTTTCGGGACATCTGCTCGTTTGGTAACATAGGGACGACCCCTTCCTAAGTGACATTTAAGTGGCTGCACCATCATCTATGACTACCTGGAGGTACAGAGCTTGGCAGCAAGGCTGCTGCCAATTTCCAAGGCAGCACACGCCTTACTGGGGATGCCCCGGCCCTGGCAGAGTAACCCGCAAGGCTGCCCCCGGGAGCGGGACCCCGAGTGGAGACTTCTGCAGCTGCCCTGGCAGCAGGGCCTACAGCTCAGCCACCGGTAACCCCTGGTGACCCAGCAGGCCCATGGAGGCTGGGAGGAGACCAAGAAGCCCAGGATGCTGGGTGGAGAGAGGAGAATCACAATCCAGGCCCCGGGGCTGCAGCAGCAGAGCCCTCTTCTCCTTTTGGGAACGAGCTCCCTGGTGAGTCGCCGGGTCCAGGACAGGCTCGGTCCTTGACCACGCTGTGGTTTGACTGTGATCTCTCCAAGATGCGTGTACCAGAGGTTTAACCTCCAAATTCACGTGCTAAGGGTGAGGTCGGGTGGAGCTTTGGGGAGTGAATTGGGGTGCACTGAGGTCCCAAGGGTGGGTGGGGCCCTCACGATTGGCTTGCCCACCTGCTGTGTCCCGCCATGTGACGCCTCCACTCTGCCAGGATGCAGCAGATGCTAGCACCGCGCTCTGAGACTCCCAGTCTCCTGAACCAGGAGTCAGGTAAACCTCTACTCTCTTTAAATTACCCAGGGCTGGCTGTTTTGTTACAGTAACAGAAAACTGACTAAGACACAGTCCCAAATGACCCCGGACATGGAATTGTCCATCAGACGCTGACTGTCCTGTGATCTGTCCATCTACAAAGCCAAGTGCGTCATCAGAAAGAAGTATACATGGAGTTGGGCTCAGCAGGGCCTAATGACACGAATGGATTACCTGAGTGACAGGCTGCCATCTTCCCCTCGACCCTGGCCTGTGGCATCATGGGAAATTCCAAGAATCTGTCAACTGAAGAAGCAAAAGAGGGCAGCTTGAGTCACACATGGCCTCTAGGCCCTGCAGGTGCGAATTGAAGGTGTGTGCTGCTGTGTGACAGTGGCTTTCAGCTCAGCCCGGGGAGGGAGGCACCTCGGGCTCTGCTAGCTAAGAGGATTCTGTACCCAAGACAGGAGCGCTCCCACCAGAGGCTCCCACCTGGTCACCATGGCCTCTTAATGCCACTGGAGCAACAGGGAAAAAATCAGACCATGTTGGATGGA
>RJWM01030555.1:0-23199 GCA_004363535.1 Dasyprocta punctata
GTCTAGCAGCTTAATTAAGTAACTCAGCAGCTCTACATCCTGGGGTGTAGAGCACAGTTACCTGGTCATTGTTACAATTTGAGAAGGTCAGAAGTTTAACTGGGAGACTCAGCAGGGAGCCAGGGGTCTTACTTTGTAAACATCCTCATCCTGTACAAAGGAAGGCAAGGAGATTTGTGGATGCTACACCCACCCTGGGGGGGGGGTCCTGTGTACTATATAAAGGAGGAGAAGAGACTTGCTCTCCCCCCTTTTACTCTGGCTGCTTTTGCTGTGCTGCTGCCTTGAAGTGTTGTTCCTGTGCCATGCCACCCTACCTTGGAGCCAGCTAATTGTGGACTGAAACCTCCAAAAACTGTAAGCTAAATAAACCTTTCCTTCCCTAGTTTGGATGTCAGGTGTTTTGTCTCAGCAACGAGTGAAAAGTAACCAAGACAATGGCCAAAGAGTGTGGCAGAGGAAAGTGGCTCACCTCCTGGTGGCCAGGAAACAGAAAGTGACAAGGGAAGAGCCTGAGACAAGAATATCCCTTCTGGGTCACTCTCCTAGTACCACATCTCCAACAAAGGCCTACTTTCTAACAACGTATTCAGCCATGGACATGTCAGTGGGTGAATCCAGTGATGAGTACAGCACTGCATGATGCAATCACCTTTCAAAAGCCCCACTTCCAAACACAGGAGACTTTGGGGGTACATTCCTGATTTAAACCATAACAGTTTTGCTGGTGGCCCTCAGGCTGTCTTAATGCCTGTCCCCTCAAGTACATCACACTGGGCCATCAGGACAAAGTGTCACAGGCAACTGAGTTCGATAGAAATACTATAGGCAATCAGACAGGGCTAGGCCCTCAAAGGAGCCAGTGCAGAAAGCCAGATACCTTTCAGTCTTGGAGGAAACAGACACCTCCTGCTGTAGTCCAGACCTCAAGACAAAATATCAAGCAAATACACCCACATCTTAAGGACGGGACTGATATTCTAAATAGTTCTCTGTCACCCTGAGGAAGCCAGAGGTCACCATCCCAACCCCCTACAGGAAGAGTCACTGCTCTGTATGTATGCCCACTTGCTATGTGACTCGCTTCCCCATTTGTCACTGATTTAATCAATTTTACCTGAGCAATCAATCTTATCGTTTGACCATAGTTCTGTCCCACCTTATGCCCACCTTGTGAGTTCCCATTTTGGACCTCACCTCGTGGTTTTGCTCTATAAAATCTCTAGAAAAGGTAGGGTATTTGGCAACCCACTCGGGACCCCTTATGTCTCTCTCGGACAGAAGCTTTCTTTCTCTCCATACATACATTCTGCCCTTATCCTCCATTGTTCCTAAAATTCATTCTTCGATTTTAGAGAACTTGAACTTGTACCAGATATATAGCAGATTGGGAGTTTCATTCCCCTATATCTAAAGGGCCAGTGAACCCTCATCCCTTATATCCTATAGCTGTCAGGGGCTTGGGAGGGAGCAATAGCATACAAGAGATTCCTGCAGCTCCTAGATTGCATCCCAAGACCACCCTCTGGCCTGGAGGAAAGGGGAAAGGCAGCCAGCAGCTCCTTCCTCCTGCATCTCACCCCACCCCAAAATCCAGGACACCCCAGCCCCACCCAGCCATTCCCATCCTCCTGGGGTGTGCTGAATGCCAGGGCTGCTTGTGGAGTCACAAGTGAGGTTGCCAAAGGCCTCCGCACCTGACCTGGAGACACCTCGGAGCTGAAAGGGGGAGCGTCTGGGCCAAGCAGATGTCTTTATTCAGCTGTAATTGACGTTTCACAGTGTCTGTAACTCCGTCTGGAGGGACACAAAGCACCCCCCTGCGTGGCCCAGGCCGCCTTTTTCTGTTGTCCCCTTTCATCTGGCAGCCAAAAGTGTAGGAGCTGCACATGCTGTCTCGCCGGGTCCCCAAGCCAGGACAAAGCGGCACAGTGCACAGATGCCCCTGTGGCCCTGTGCTATGCTAATCCAGTGCCAGCCGAGAACCTTCCTGCATATCGATGACCCCAAAGGGACAGGGAATGCCCTGGCTTCCCTGCAGAAAGTTAGCACCAGACAGTTGGGTCTTGGCTGGATGCAGGTGGCTGAGGTGTGGGGAAGGGATCTTAGAGCAAGTAGGGGTGCACAGCCTGGGATCCTGGTGGAGGGGCATCTGCGCTCCTGAAATCATGAAGGTATCCATGCTCAGGTCATTTTCTGCAGGGCAAAGGTCCAAATCTTTCACCAGATGCTCAAAAAAGTGCCTCATATTGCTGGGCTCATCCAGCCTCCCATTTCACAGACAGGAAAGTTGAGGTTCATCTTGCCAATGTCACATGAGAAGATGGTGGTGGCACCTGGGCCCCTACTCTCCTTAAAGAATCTCTCTGGCCATACAGCTGTGAGTTTACAGAGGCCATAATAGGTTACTGGAAGGGGACTTCCAGGTTCCTCAAGCAGTGACCGGGAGGAACAGGGGACATATGACATCCACTTGGGGCTAGGTGGCACAGAGGCAGCTCAGTGTTCAAACAGACTGTCTTGCTGGGAGTGGTGGTACACACCTGTAATCCCAGAACTCGGAAGGCTGAGACAGAAGATCACTGTAAATTTGAGGCCAGCCTGGGCTACATAGTGAGCTCAAGGCCAGCCTGAACTATATAGTGAGACTCTGTCACAAAACCAGACCAAGCCACACCAAACCAAACAAAACCAATTATTTTATAATATGGGATTTGTCAATTTTGAAATGCTGTTTCCTGTTTTGCAGCCATAGGCTGGGGGCTGCTGGGTTGCCCATCCTGTACATGGGGTCGACTTATATGTGGCACCAGCTCCAAGACAAACAGTCCTCTGCCCAAGAATCAAGAAAGTTGCTATGGCAGCTGGTGCCCACCATCGTCCTTGGCCCTGGAGCAGGTCTGTCTGTGGCCCTCTGACTGTGAGCTTCTTTCAGCTGTCAGCCCCGGCTGAGCTGTCCTTCTCCAGCGACTGCAGTCTTCCTCTCTCCCAAGCCCCGAGCCCTGCTGGTTTCCCTGCTGAAGGCAGAAGTGACAGGTTGGTGGCAGTCTGTACTGCAAGGTGCCCTGACCTTCCCTCTGGGTTTGGCAGCACCTGCCAGAGAGAGTCACAGGGAGGGAGAGAAGAGACAGAGAGACAGAAAAAGAGACAAAGACAAGCCTGGTTCAGTAGCACATGCCAGTAATCCAAGCTCCCTGGAAGGCTGAGGCAGGAAGATCTCATTTTCAAGTTCATTCTGTGTAGATTAGCTACTGAGTAAGAGTCTGTCTCTAAACAAGAAAATTAATAACAAGGACTGGAGCTGGAGCTCAGTGCAAAGGCCCTGGGTTCAATCTCTAGCATGGCAAAAGAGAGAAAGAAGAAAAGAGAAGAAAAGAGACAGCCACAGAGAAGGAACCTGAGAGATGGGAGACAGAGAGAGAAAGAGGAGCAAGGGAACAGAGGGCCAGAGGGAGAGGGAGGAGAGATGGGTTGGGGGTGCCACGTAGTGGTACAGTGCTTGCCTAGCATGTGTGAGGCCCTGGCTCTAACCAGAGAAGTAAAAGGGTGGAGTGGGGGACGGAGACAGCGAAGGAGCAGGGAGAAACTCCTAGCACAGGCTGGGAGGGGCAGGGTGCCCCTCAGGCCCAGCCTCCCCGGGGGCTGAGAATCAGTGCCCCTGTAGACATTTGCCCTGGTGCCCTCTGAAGTTCTGTGGGGAAGGAGCTGCGTATCTGAAGTCTCACACAGGTACCTGTGGCTGGTGTAGGCGCCACAGGCCCGGCTATCTCCTGCAGCCCAGTTGACTACTGTACCTTGACAGTTGGCTGAAGTCACCGATTCTACTCACCATGTCTGATTTGCACGGAGTGGGTCTGTGAACTTGGCCTTTCTGCGTTCTGTGGGGTTCCACCAGGGCAGCCTGACCAGGTGCAGCCAGGACCCATTTCCATGAGGGCCCCGCCCATGCCTGGCGTGCTGGCGCTGGCTGTGGGCTGCTCCTTCAGGCCAGGCGTGTGGCGCAGGGCTCTCCTGACTCGCACTTCCTTGGACCATTGTGGCTGGGCTCCAAGAGTCAGTGTCCCAGGAGATAAGAAGCAAAAGTTGATCATTTGTCCAGACCTGAGCCCGGGAGTGGGCAGAATATTACCCTTCCCGTCAGTGAGGAAGCTACCTGGCTCGGAGTCAGGGGAGGGTATAGAGCCAGCATCTCACAGGAAAGACTCCCAAACAATTTGGGAGCTGTGATTTAAAACTCCAATAGCCTAGCCGGTGTGGTGGCGCATGCCTTTAATCCCACCACTCAGGAGGCTGAAGTAGGAGAAGCGTTGTGAGCTCAAGGCCGGCTTGGGCTACAACGTGAGGTCAAGGCTGGCCTGAGCTACGTAGTGTGACCCTGCCTCAAAAAACTAGGGCCACGAGTTTGGGTCAGTGGCTTAAGTGCCTGTCTGGCAGGCGGGAGGTTGTGAGTTCGATCCCTGGTGCCATTCCATGGGGAACAAAATGGTCATATGCTTGACCTTCATGATTATGCCTCCAGTTTCATAGAATTCATGGAAATAAGACAGTCATGATATGTCCTACAATTGTTAGATTTGGGATCAGAACAAAACATGCTTTAAGGGCATTCGGTTATGTGACTTGGGCTTAGTGTTTTGTAGGACTTCGGTATTTGATGGGAAATCTCTGTACTGTCAGGATGTCTGAGGGCCAGGGCTGTAGCTCAGTGATGGTGCTTGCCTAGGGTGCACGGGGCCCTGGGTTCCTTCCCCAGCATAATTTATGAGAAGTATTATGAAAGAAAGAATCAATAGGGAAAAAAAAACTTTCAAGAGAGAAGATATGTTCTCACAGGTCATAAAAACACAGAGAAATGGATTTATTACAGCATGAGAAATTGGAAACTACCTGAACGTCCATCAATAGGAGACATTAAATTGATGGAAGCAAAGGGCCCTCAGCAGGGCTCCCCGCAGGCCTGTGAACCCCAAATCCTCAGGCCCCATTTATAGAGGTTCTGTCTGCAGGACATGGAAACAGCACAAGAATATCAACCATCTTCCCAGACATAGTAATACTGATGGACCACATTTTTTTTTTTGATACAGGTTCTCAGTATGCAGTTCAAGCCAAATATGAACTCACTATATAGCTAAGGTTGGCCTTGAACTTGAAGCCCTCCTCCTGCCTCAGCCTCCCAAATGCTGGGATTACAGCATGTGCTACCACACCTAGCTGGTACCACATTTTGAGAACGACTAAATTAGAATGTTCTGATCAAAGAAAAAGGTATATGAGCTGCAAAATATAAAGAATAACATCATTTTTTAAAAAAAGGGCCAGGGATATAGTTCAGTGACACAGTGCCTGCCTGGCAAGTGCAAGGTCCTGAGTTGGATTCCCGTTACCAAAAAAAAAAAGCAACCTTAAAACAAAAATGAAAACAATTCATATAAATATACAATTTCACCTTTTAAAATTTCTGAAGGGGATAAAAGACATAAAAGTAAAAAAAAGGTAGCTCTCCAAATCCCAGACATTGCAGGGCGTGCATGCTACGTCCCCAGTGTCCTGACCACCTTTATTTTTTATTTATTTATTGCTATTGCATTGCAGCTCTGGAACTGGGTCCACAGTATTGCACTGAGCTATATCCTTACCCCTTTTTATTTTTTATTTTTTTTTATTTCTTTGCAGCACCAGGGATCGAACTCACAACCTTGCACCTGCCAGGGCAGGCACTTAGACCACTGAGCCAAACTCCCGGCCCTAGTTTTTTGAGGCAGGGTCGCACTATGTAGCTCAGGCCAGCCTTGCGCTCACATTGTAGCTCAGGCCAGTCTCGAACTCACAACGCTCCTTCCTCCTACCTCAGCCTCCCGAGTGCCGGGATTAAAGGCATGCGCCACCACGCCCGGCTTTATTTTTTATTTTGAGACAGGGTTTTGCCTAATTGTCCAGCCTGTTCTGGGATTTGTAACCCTCCTGCCTCAGCCCTCTGAATAACGGGGATTAAGGATGTGCACCACCACACCTGGCTGTGATCACCTTTACAGTGATCTAAGGTGGAAGCCAGCAGCAAAAGGGGGTGGAGCAATGAGACTCAAGAGAAAGCAGAAGCTGATGGAACCATGGAGCCTGAATATCCTTGGAATATTCTTATGTGTGAATTATTAAGTCCTCTTATGATGTAAGTGATTTTTGTTGGAGTTTTCTATTCTTTCCATTCAAAACCTGGCTGATGCAGTGATGATCGTGCAGGGTGGTTTGTAAAGATCATAAGCTTAGGCTCTCTTGGCAGCCCCACCCCATTTCTACACAGATTCTGGAGAAGCCTTCCGCGCCAGGCCATGAAAGGAATGCTGAGGAAGCTGGTAGATTCCATGACCTCCGGGAGCTGAGGGTCTGCAAGAGAAGAGGAATTACATGGCTCATGCAGTTAGGAAATAAATCTAGGGATCACCTGGTCTCAGTACAGCAGGGTCCCTGTTTCTCAAATGATGTCAACCAGCCTCTTTTGCAGTGTCTCAGCACTCCTCTCTGTGAGGCCGTTGTAGACTCTCCTGCCTCCTTAGTGCAGTAGGACCTGGGTTTGTCACCCACGAGGGCCATGTCGTGCCATCAGTGCAAGCCTGGGGGAAAGAGATGCCTTCCTTTTTGTGCTCCATTCACACAGTCCCAGAGCTGGTGTTCTGATCCATGCCGTTCATTGTAGTCAAGGGGACAGAACACCATGCCTGGCCACATGTGTGTGGTACAAGTGTGTGTTGTTCACACATGCGACTCATGACAGGTAGGCAAGTAGAGAGATAGACATAGACAGACAGATCTATGCCGTGTAGATAGGCAGGTAAATATAGATATATACATAACAATATGGAACAGTCCCAGTAGCATGGGACACACACACAGCTCCTGTAAGTTGAGGGTCCTGAAATGCCCTAGGTGAGCCCTCTGAATACTGCACCAAGGGTGCTGGCCAGGACTAAGTACTCATCGCAAGTCCAGCTGGGTCCCCTCCAAGGTCATGTGGCTCTCAGCAGAATCTAGTTCTTTAGTTGAACAGGAACTGTGAGCTCCTGTCCTTGCTGGTTATCAGCTGCCTCCCTTCCAAAGGTCAGTCTACTTTGGGCTCCAACATGATCACCTGCTTCTGCAAAGCCAGCAAGGAACTGGAGCGGTGGTACACACCGTAATCCCAGCATTCTGGGAGGCCAGGGCAGGAAGATCGAGAGCCTAGGCAATTTAATGACTCAAAACTTAAAAGAACTTTTAAAAGGGCTGGTGTTGTATCTCTGTCCAAAGGCCCTGGGTTCCAACCCTAGTAATCCACACACACACACACACACACACACACACACACTCACACACACTCACACAAAGCCAACAAGGGCCTAACAGACTCTAGCAAGGCAGATGTTACAATCTTTCATGATTACACCACGTAATCTTGCACACAGAATTCCCTGCTTCTCATCACCTTTATTGTATTCTATTGGTTAAAAGCAAGTCACAGGTCTATCACAGAAGTGAGAAGGATGTGAGAGTATTCAAAAGTATGAATAGCGGGAAGTGGGGGTCACAAGGGCTGCCTTCAGCATCTGTCCATCCTATGCATATATGCATGCATATGATACATATATCATATGTACACACAGAGTATATATAGGCATTCCTTGACTTGTAACAGAGTTACATCCCAATGAACCTATTGTAAGTTGAAAATATTATAAGTTAGGGATGCATTGAAAGCTCCTAACCTCCTGAGCCTCATAGCTTAGCAGTGCTGTGGAGCTTGGGTCGTTTCCCCTCAAGACTGCGAAACTAACTGGGAGCTGCCCTTTCTGGCTACTGCCCAGCATCGCAAAGGGGTACCACAGGGTATCTCACTAGCCCAGGAAAAAATAAAACATCAAAGCTCAGAGTATGGTTCCTACTTATTGTATTTTGCTTCCATGCCATCATAAAGTCAAAAATTGCAAGAAAATTTATATGCACATACAGATGTGCTTATAAACTAGTTTATATGGAATATATAATCTCAGTGTTCTTCTAGGCATAGTGGCACACACCAGAAATCAAAGCTACTTGGGAGGCTGAGGCAGGAGGATCACAAGTTTGGGGCCAGCCTGGGCAATTTAGTAAGACTCTGACTTGAAACAAAAAATAATAATGGCTAGGGTGATAGGTCAGTGGCATGGCACTTTCCTAGCATGAGAGACCCTGGCTCAATCCCCAGTACTGCAAAAAGGCAAAAAACAAAACAAAAACCCTTCATGTTCTATACAGATAGTGCATCACCAACGTGATGTCCCATAGTACTGTAAGCCTTTGGGGCTCAACAGTTTTATGCTATTTATTCCTTTAATGCTCACAGCTGATTTTGAGATAGATGTTATTTTCCTCATTTTACCAATGAAGAAACCTAGGCTCAAGGAAAGGAAGTGACCTGCCCAAGATCAAAGCTTTAGGAATTGGAAAAGACAAATTTAAACCTCAGCCTGGCAGCAACACAGCTACTCCTTCTTACGTCTAGATGCTGCTGCACAAGTCTGCACCGTCTCTTGGGTGTTATCTAGTGAAGCCAGCAGCCCCTGGGCTTAAACACAGTGGCATCTGTCTTTGGTGCACCTGTCACTCTGCGTCCTTCCCTAGTGACACTTGCTATGAGCCCAAATAAACAACTCTCTGTTCCTGTCCTTTCCTTTGATGCTATTCAGAGGGGAAAAATTGGACAACAGGGAGCTTCCCCACCTTCCTGCTTCTGCTCCCAGTGCCTAAAACACCAGGATCTGGAAGTTTTATGAGCAAAGGCAGAACGCCTTGGAGGAGCTTAGGCGAAAGGAGATTCTCCTCTCTCCAATCCCTTGGCATAAAGAGAACTTCTCTCAGGCTGGGAGAGAAAGGAGTGACAGGGTTACTGGCTAATGTTTCCTATGCATCTGAATGTGTGGACCAAGATTTTCAATGCTCACAATTATGGGATGTGCTTCCAGCCACCACTGCCTTCTCTGAACTCTTCCTGTATTCCCCACGGTATCTGTCAGATTATCAGTTTGATCGTTGCATCAAAAGGACCCAAAGAATAGGGCTTAAACAATTAGAGTTTATTTCTCTTACACAAAAATATGAGTAAATGACCCAATGGGGAATGGTGGCCCCATTGCCTCATAATTATCAGGTCTGAGATCAAACTCATGACCTTGTGCTTACCAAGTAAGCACTTGAACCGCTGAGCTAAACCCCCAGCCCTTGTTCAACCATTGTTAACATGCACTTTTTTCTGTTGTTTTGTTTTGTTGACACAAGGTCTTGCTATGTAGTTTAGATTAGCTTTGAACTCACTAGGTAGCTCAGGCTGACCCTGAACTCATGGTGACCCTCCTGCTTCAGCCTCCCCAGTGTTGAGATTACAGGTGCGTGCCACCACTCCCAGCTAACATGCGCTTTCAATTGCATTTTCATTTGTAACTGGTAAGAAGAAGATAGGGGTTTTCCTTCTGAAGGCTGATTCAGAAGTTGTGTACACCACTACCTCTCATTGGCCAAGACTTTATTATGTAATCACAAACTACCACAAGTGAATCTAGGATGTAGTCTTATAATGGAAGGCCACATGGCCTTTTGGTGGAACAATTAGCAATCTTTCTGCCAGTTGGCCAGAGCAGCAATGTATTTCCTATGTGGTCCAGTCCTGTAGTCTTAGTTCCATATCATTGTTTAGGAGATTTTGAGGGTCTTTGTTACACCCCGGCCTAAAGTGTTGCTTTGAAAGGAAGCAACACTTCTGTTGGCACCTTCAGAAGCCAGGGAAGAAATGCATGGCGTCAAAAATCCCTGTCCAAAAAATTGAAAGCTTTCTATCTAAAATCAGGAACAAAACAAGGATGTCCACTGTCTCCACTGTTATACAACATAGTCCTGGAAACTTTAACTGGAGCATTAGACAAGAGAAAAAAACAAAATGAATAAAGATAGGAAAGGAAGAAGTTAAACTATTGTTATTTGTAGATGACATGATACTCTACATAGAAAACCCCAAAACCTCCACCAAAAGAGGACTAGATTTAATAAGCAAATTAGTAACATAGTTGGTTACAAAGTCAATACTCAAAAATCAATAACCTTCCTGTACACAAATAATAAACTCACTGAGAGAGAAATCAGGGAGGCAATACCTTTCACGATAGCATCCAAAAAAATTAAATACCTAGGAATCAATCTAACAAAGGATGTAAAAGACCTCTACACTGAAAACTACAGTACTCTGAAAAAGGAGATTGAAGAGGATATTAGAAAATGGAGAGATATTCTGTGCTCTTGGGTAGGAAGAACCAATATAGTGAAAATGGCCATATTTCCAAAACCGTTATTCAGATTCAATGCAATCCCAATCAAAATTCCAATAGCATATCTCACAGAATTAGAGAAAAGAATGCTAAAATTCATCTGGAACCAGAAGAGACCTAGAATAGCAAAGGCAATCCTTGGCAACAAAGACAAGACCGAGGATATCACAATCCCTGACTTGAAATAACACTATAAAGCTACTGCGATAAAAACAGTGTG
The DNA here is from genome assembly GCA_004363535.1 of Dasyprocta punctata. Taxonomy (NCBI): domain Eukaryota; kingdom Metazoa; phylum Chordata; class Mammalia; order Rodentia; family Dasyproctidae; genus Dasyprocta; species Dasyprocta punctata. Next base: position 10,549 of record RJWM01030555.1, read on the forward strand.
GTACTGCCAAAAAACAAACAAAAAACAAAAACAAAAACAAAAAAACAGACCTGAAGATCAATGGAACAGATTAGAAGATGCAGAAATAACTCCAGACACACTGGAGTTATTTCTGCATTCATTGGAAGAAAGATAGCCTCTTTAGTAAATGGTGCTGGAAAAACTGGCTCTACACATGCTGAAGATTAAAACTGGATCTATCTATATCTTTCACCATGCACTAAGCTAAAATCAGAATGGACCAAAGATCCTAATATTAAAACAGAAGCATTAAATCTGCTGGAAGATAGAGTAAGTAAAACTTTTTTTGCGGCACCAGGGATCAACCTCTCAACCTCATGCCTGCCAAACAGGCACTTACGCCACTAAGCCAAACTCCCAGCCCTAATGTTTCGAGGCAGGGTCGCACTATGTAGCTCAGGAGAGCCTTGTGCTCGCATTGTAGCCCAAACGGGCCTCGAACTCACAACGCTCCTCCCACCTCAACCTCCTGAGTGCTGGGATTAAAGGTGTGCACCACCATGCCCGGCTGTAGGTAAAACTCTTGAAGGTATTGGTGTAGGCAAAGACTTTATAAACAAAATTCTGATTGCACAGGAACTATTACAAAGAATCAACAACTGGGATCTCACCCTATTGAAAAGCTTTCGCACAGCAAGAGAAACCACCAACAGAGTGAAGAGACAACCCACAACGTGGGAGAAAATGTTTACCAGCTGTACCTCAGACAAAGGATTACTATGGAGAACACCTAAAGAACTCAAAAAATTGGTCCTCCCAGATTTAAAGATCCAATCCTAAAATGGGCTTCTCAGATGAAGACATACAAACAGCAAATAAATATGTGAAAACGTGTCAACATCACTTGTCATTCGAGAGATGCAAATGAAAATAACACTGAGATTCCACCTCACCCCAGAAAGAATGGCTACCATCAAGACATCAATCAATAACAAATGCTGGAGGAGTTGTGGGGAAGAAGGAACTCTTCTCCACTGTTGGTGGAAATGCAGACTGGTACAACCACCGTGGAAATCAGTGTGGAGATTCCTCAAAAACTAGGACTTAGCAGTCCCATTTGACCCAGTTACTCCCCTTCTGGGCATCTTCCCAGAAGAATTAAAAACACCATACCACAGAGATATATGTGCACCCATGTTTATAGCAGCACAATTTGTAATAGCCAGATCTTAGAAACAACCTAAATACCCACTGACTAAGGAATGAATGAAAAACATGTGATATTTGTATAAAATGGAGTACTACTCAGTCATAAAGAAGGATAAACTGGAAAGTTTTATAGATAAATGGATGCAACTTGAGACCATACTCATTAGTAAAATAAATAAGACACACATGTGTAAATGTTGTACTGTCTCACTAGTGTGAGAAGCTGAAAGTGACAGCATATGAATACATGTATATTCATATGTATATTTATGTATGTATATTTATTTTTTTTGTGTATGTATATTTATAGAAAAAATAGTTAAGATAGTTATACTACTGATTTCTCTGAGTTCACTGAAGAGAAAGATTTGTGCTGGTATTGTTTGGACAAGTGTAAGCAAATGTCTTGTGCTTTGGGTGAATGATTTGGTAATGACAATGTGCAACATATGTACCATGGTTGCCTTCTGATTGGTGTGTTTTAAAATTTAGTTTTAGGGTTTTTTTCTTCTTTTTTTCCTTAAAATAAAATGAATTTGAAAAAAATTACAGTCAAAGCTGTTTGGGGTTGAAATAAAAAATTTAAGGATAAAAAATATCTCTTGTCTATGTGCATGAACAAGTGAGGCAAGGACGTCAGCACAGGAGGACCCACTAGCCCTTCTGCACCCAAAGGGTGACAGCCTTGTCCACCTTTACCTAAGGTCTGTCACCCTGATTCATGGCGCTGTGCCCAAATCCCTCATTCTGGTTATTTCCTCCCCCAACCTGAGGTACAACTTTCAATTCTTTCAAGATGGTAAGGGTTTCTAGGTGGAAGAAAGTGCTCTTCCAGGTTTCATATGGAACATCTACTCTCTTAGACCATGCTCAAATCAAGATCAAGGCTGTGGGGTGGGGGCTTGACCCCCGTAGGTCCTGCCTCAGACACCCTGGGCTACTTACCGTGTCCACGGTCAGTATTCACCCACGTCACTGACTTGGTTGGTCCTGGCAGAGTCTCACGTGTCCACAGCTGGTCTCCCTGCTTACCATCCTTTACCTCATTCTTTCATGGTAGCCAAAGTTTACTCATTCATTCAAAAAGTATTGATCAAGCTCTTCAATATGCCAGGTAGACAGAATCCCTGTCCTCACAGAATTCATTTCTATTGGGGAGACTGGTAATTAGCTAATCACACAAATACACCAGCATAGAGTTGATAAATGGTATGAAGGAAAAGTACAGAGTACCTCGAAGGCATGAGTAGAAAAGAACATCAAAGGAACATCAGCAGGGTATGTAGAACATGCTAAGCAAATGATATAACATATGCAAAGGCCTGGAGGTCAAACCGAATGTGCCTAATTCCTAGAAGTAAAAGAATTCCCAAAGCTGAGCGTGGTGGCGCACGCCTTTAATCCCAGCACTCAGGAGGCTGAGGTAGGTGGAGCGTTGTGAGTTTGAGGCCGGCTTGGGCTACAACATGAGCCCAAGAGTGGCCTGAGCTACATAGTGCGACCCTGCCTCAAAAAACCAGGGCTGGGAGTTTGGCTCAGTGACTTAAGCGCCTGTCTGACAGGTGTGAGGCTGTGAGTTTGATCCCTGGTGCCGCAAAAAAAAAAAAAAAAAAAAAAAAAGAAAGAAAGAAATTGAAAGTACAGTAGAGACCCCAGGAAATTGGAGAAGACAAGAATGTAGAATTCCTGAGGGAAACCAAAGACAGTGAACAAATCCACCCTAGGAGAGGCTATAAGGACTGTAACTGGCAATGTTGTAGGGGTGGAGTCACCTAAATCCTTTGCAGTTCACATCTCACCTGTTGCCACAGCTCACCTTGGGTGCTGGACATAGAACTAAGGATTTAACCTTTACCCTGCTGGGCTTTGATCTTGCTTTGGTCTAATTCCTTTCTGTCTCCCTCTTCTATCCTTTTGGAATAGGAATGCTCACCCTGTAGCACTGTATATTAAGTGTTTAATTTTCTTGTAGAGTGTTACAGAAGCTCATACCTAAGAATTTACCTTGAGTCTCAGAAGAGATTTTAGATTTGGATTTTTTAGACATTTTGGAACTCTTAAGACATTGGAACTGGGCGTGATGGCACATGCTTGTAGTCCTAGCACTTGGGAGGCTGAAGCAGGAGGATCACTGTGAGTTTGAGCCCAGCCTGGGCTACAGAGTGAGTTCAAGGCCAGCCTAAAATGCATAGCGAGGTCCTGCCTCAAAAAGAGAAAGAAAAAAAAAGGTTTCAGTAACTTTTAGAGACAGACTGAATGCATGCTGCATAAAGAGATGCACATGGGTGCTTTCGAGTCCAGGGGCAGAATGTTATGTTTAGGTTGAGAACACCCACTAAAGGACTTGAGGATTTTGACAGGAAGGAGGAATGTGAGGTCAGGGGTCTGCTATTCAGCTTTGTGGCCTTCGGCAAGTAACTCAATCTCTCTGCTGCAGTTTCTTCATGAGGTAAAATGGGGATAGTAACTGCACCCACCTCACCCCACAGGAGCTTGTGATGATTACAATGCTCTGTGGAAGGTGACTGGAACTGTGCCTGCCACATAGTTGGCTCTTTGTGTTTGCTGTGATTAGTTCTCTCCTGTCCTGACTGGTTTCTGGGTCCTAGGTTTTAGTCCCACTCCTCCCCCATAGGGTTGGGAAGTCTGGTGGTCAGAGCACCTGGTTCAAGAGGGGTCCTATGGCAGCTACCTCATGAATTGGATCTACTCTAAGAAGGCTGACTTTCCGGCCACCATGCCATGCAGTAATATACATGGAATCAGGCCTTTGCCCCTTGGGAGCAGGGTTAGGAGTGCTAGACTGTGGCTGCCAACCCTCCCAAGACCCGTCACCGCCCAGACTCCCATCCTTCATCCCAGCCTCCCACCAGTGATGAAGGCCTGGCCAGGGAGGAAGGGTCCCATACCTGAGAAACTGAGGACTGGGAGGGCCACATCTGTGGCCCAGGAAAGTGAAGAGCCTGGCAAGGGAAGCAGCTGGGCAGAATCTGTCTCTGCACTAATGACAACCACTTGTTCCTGAGTGCCAGGTCCAGTGACCCTTCTGGGGGTCCACAGCCCTATGTGAGAGTGACCATAGCCCGCCCATGCTCACCTGGGGTCATCTTGGTCCTCACATCCTCCATGCCTCCATGAAACTAGGGAGACAGGAGTCACTTGCTGGTTGGCAGAAGAACCCAGGTGTGGGAGGAGAAGAAGGGGTAGAGGGGTCAGACAGAGTGGGGTTCAAATCTCTGCTGCCTTTCTCCAAGCTATGTGACCTTGGGCAAGGCACTTAGCTTCCTTGAGCCTCCATCTTCTTGTTTGTGGAATGGGATACCCAGAGCCTGCCTTCTTGGGCTAACATTGGGTGCAGAGAGCCACTGCATACTAAGCGGTGGCATGGTGGCACTTGTTCAAAGCCTCAAGAACCTGGAGAAGATTTCTCCAAGTCTCTGCACAGACTCCATTTCTCTGGCACCTCCCAAACTACTCTACCTTCAGCTTGTCCCATCAGGGGCCAGTACGAGGCAGAGCAACCCTAACCTCACCTCAGGGGTCCACTGCCCCCACCTTTCGAGGGGGCTCTTGCTGCCCTCTCTCATCTTTTCCTTCCTCTCCACCCAACAGCTATCCCAGAACACAGCCTAGCCAGAAGATTCTGGATTACATAGAATATGGTCCACCACCAGTGAGGGGGACCTTGAGCCTGGCGCCCCACACCTGCAGGGCTGCCTGCTGGGGAGAAGTGTCCCAGTACGTCCTGTTTCCCAGCCCCAGCCTGAGCCTGCTGCTGGTCCCCACATTACCACATGAATGGGCACAAGCCCATCCACTCAAGCCAACCATTTGGCCAGCAAATTGACATAATTACAAGAGAGCAGAGAGAGAAGAAAGCGCCCCCAACCCCACAGCCCCCCAGCAAGCGGCTCCCACAGAGTCCTTCCCAGGCTTTGTGGGCCTGTGCTCAAGGCTGATTAAAATCTTGGGCCCTTTCAAGAGCCCTAAGTGATTGGTCCCCTTAATCTGATTACGATGTGCAGAGCCCCTCGTCACCTCTGAAGGACAGCCTCAAGCACCCTGTTCACTGAAGTACACACACACACACACACACACACACATGCACGCACATATACACGCACACACACAGACACAGCACGTTACCTACTTGGGTCTGCCCCCCGGGAGCAGGGAGAAGATGTCTGCCACCTGTCCCTTAGCCAGGGACCTTATCTAGTCATCTGGTCACTTGGTAGCTGCTCAAAGCCCCACCCCCAGCCCCAACCTCAGACATATCTGGGGGCTGCCCCTACCCTGACTCTGGGCATCTTCCACAGACCCAGTGCCCAGGCCAGGGGCATCTGTCCCCGGGCACACTTTTGTGGGCACAACTCCCCATCACTCCAGCCTTCTCAGGTGGCTGCCCGGGTGCCCAGAACCAGGCCATCCTAACCCCATCCAGGACAGCCCTCCCTCCACAGCAGCTGTGCTTCTGGGGCTCCCAGGGGATTAGGCCCAGCAGGCAGCCTGGACACAGGCTCCTCCGCCCCCTTGGGAACTGGCTCAGCCCTCCGCATCCAGTTGGGACCTCTTAATCCCCACCGCCCAGCCACAATGGCTCCTTCCCCATCCTTGCTCCTGGCTCTCAGCACCCCAGCCTGGCCCCCACCCCAAATGGAGCTCCCCCTGGGCAGCAGCTCAGGGTGGTGGGAGCAGCTGGAGACAGGCAGGAGGGGACAGAGAGAGGGCTATGTCCTTGTAGCTCAGCATCCCCTCCCCAGAGCGTGTGTGAGGGAGTGTGGGACTTATGGGGCACCCCAGCCTGAAGGTCATGGAAAGGAAAACCCCCCCCTCATCCCAGGCTACCCCCGAGACCTCCCTCTCCAACCCTAGACCAGAGCTGGGGGCCAGAGAGCAGGGAACAGAGAGCCAGGTCCCGGGGCCTGGGCCCAGTTCTCAGCCCTGAACCACTTTCTATGGCAGTGGTGACCTTGGATGGGGGGTTAACTTTTTTGGGCCTCAGTTTCCCCACTTAGAAGGCCAAGATGCTACCACCTCTTTCTGTCTCTCAGGGTGGTCAAGAGGTTCAATGACAGAGGTCAAGCAAGGCCCTCAACACACAGCCAGGGCTCAGGGCCCAGCTGTTACCAGGAGACTAGTACAGAGTCACAGATGCGTCAGGCTCTGGGACCACCACCCATCCTCACAGCTCCCGGGGTGTGGGGAGCTGCCCAGCATGTGGGTTCCCAGCAAGAGGGTCCAGGAAGAGACCCCTGCCACCAGTTGCGAGACCTCCTGCCTGCCGCGACTGGCACTGTGGGGACACAGGCCTCTTCCCAGGACCCTGATCCTTGGTCCCTTCCAGAGAATGCCCCACTACCCCAGCAGGGCTGCCCCCAGTGCCCTCAGAGCCTGTCCCAGGAGACGCCAGGGGCAGCACCCACATCAGCTGGCATCAAAGCTCTGCACCCTCCTCAGCGCGCCGTCTCCCCACCACCTTCACGGCGCACACCTCCTCCTTTGTCACAATGTTTTCACTCCCGTGCAGCAAACTGTCCAATTAGAGTTGGGGCCTCTGGCTTCCATCTTCCCGACGTTTAATTATCATGCTCCCCTTAGCAGCTGCTGACAAGTCCCAGAAAACAGGGTGGAAAGGGGTTTTGTCTTTTCCCAGCATGGAAAACGAGGGGTGGGACAGTGCGGGGACATGAATAGGTTGCATTTCAGCCCCTCCTCCCGCCTCCCCTCGCCAGCTCTGGGGAGAAGAAGGAGCCTCAAATGTGTGTGTGTGTGTGAACCGCAAGGGGGTGGGGAGGGCGGAGACACGGGCGGGAGAGGAGAAACCTCCCCCTCCCCTCCCTCTCCCTCATCCCTGCTTCCCAGGAGCCTTTGCTCCAGAGATCTGGATTCTGCCGTTTCTTCTCCAGCCGCACGTGTCAGAGTTCAGGGTGGACACTGTATTGGGTCCGTCCCCCTCTAGATGTGAGCCCCTTGAGGGCAGGAACTGAGTGTCCTCTGCCCAGGTTGCTGGTGCAGGGCTGGCTTGACCTTGGGGAAGCAGTGAAAGGGGGCCTCTCTCCCTCCGGCCCACCAGGAAGCAGCGCCCAGCGCAGGCCTGATGGACGGGGTGGCGAATGGCAGCTGGCTCAAGGGCTTTTTTGGAATAGCTGCTTCAGGGAAGACCCCAGCCCACAGCCAAGCCCTGCCAGACCCTTTCAGTGTGGTAACCCCAAGGGTGAGGGCCAGGGGTGGGGGAGGAGGACAGACCTCTTGGGTCCATTTCTCCCTCAAACTGGCCCTGTGGAGGCATCCACAAACATTCCACAAAGAGTAAAAATGTTTATTTATGGAGACTACCTACTTGGTGGCACAGAGACGTCTGGGGGACCCAGGAGATTGGGAGGGGCTGGTTGGGGCAGGCAGGGGGCAGCGGTGCCCAGAGGTGGTGGCTGGTAGCTGAGTTGCCTCCTGGAAGGGTCAGGACAAGGTTCCCTGGCCTGCTTGGCACAGAGGTGGCCACCAAGATCCTTAGTGGGAGCGGACCTTCTGTGGTACAACTCCCACTTCGTTGCGACTCCCCCTCCTCCAGCCTCAGGTCCTCAGGCTATCCTTTGGGGTGAAGGGAGAATGGGGTGGCTGGAGGCACCTGGGGCTGAGCCAGCAGGCTGGTGCTGCTGGTTTGCTCCTGAGTCCCTAGATCCTTCCGGAACCCTGACAGTGTGTGGAGCCTGCAGGGAAAGAACCAAGAACGGGGGTCACTGCCAGGTCCTGTGTGGCCTCTTAAGTGCCTTCTTATTTGGTGCACAGGGCAGACACTAGAAGCAGTGGGTTACAGCCTCCAGCTTTGGGGTTTTTGTTTGTTTTTTGGCTTTTGTTTCTAAGGCAGGGTCTGGCTATGCTGCCCAGGCTGGTCTCAAACTCCTGGGCTCAAGTGACTCTCCTGCCTTAACCTCCCCAGTGGTAGAACTATAAGCTTGTGCCACAGTACCTGGCTTAAGCTTTTCTTGTTCCTAGAGCCCCAATATCCTCTCCTACCATGTCACTTAGCTGTCCAAGGAGCAAAGACTCTCACAAAGTCAAATGCACCCAGGGCTCCTTTGGCACAATCTCCCCGGTCAGCCTGCCCCCTCCATCCCATGCAGGCAGTGGAAATGCACATCCTCATTTCTTTCTGCTTGCTTTCTGCCCCTCTGCATCTGATTCTGAGGCAGAGGTTCCACTAGGAGAATCAGTTATTGTCCCAAGGAGGAAGCCAGACCCAAGCTGATCTCACCTGCATGGGAGCTTAGGATACCATGACCGGTGAGAAGGTAGGTGCTCCTGAAGATACCAGCAGGGCCGGGGGCTTGAGGGAGGGGTCCTCAGAGGCGTGGACAGCTGTGTTCTCTTCAGGCACCTGTAGAAGAGGGGGCAGTTTTGAGCGCTCAGTCCTGGGCTGTATTCCAGGCCCCCTGGAGCCCTGGTGGAGCCAGAACATCTGGCCAAGCCAGGAGCTGCAAATGATGGGCAGCGAGCGCCACTTTGTGGCCTGCATGGAGATCACAGTCACAAACAGCGCTACTTTGTCTCCGGGCACTGGGCAGACAGCAAGGACCCGATAGCACCCTTGCCCAACAAGGACAGTGGTGAGAGAACCCAATGAAGCAAAGAGTTGTGATTGCATAAATCTTATGAGCAAGCCTGGAGGATTCTGGAAGATTGTGCTGAATCCATTTTTGAAAGATAAGTAGGGCAGGTGAGAGGCAGTTGCCAGGAGACTGACAGCTACAGACAGGTCTTAACGTAGGATGAGAGTGGGACCCGAGGTGGGGTGCAGAGGCACCCGGAAGTGAACTGGGAGGTGGAGTGGGATGCGGTAGATCTGCCCTACCATGGCCTTCTCACAAACCACCTCTTCCTGGGCCCGGTGAGCTCCTGTCTCACCCCATCCTCTGGGAAGCCACCTCGGCTTTCAGGCAGGACAGCTCAGGGACTGTCTGGTGGCTTCCACTTCTATTGATGTGGAATTTCTTTACTCCTGGCGACAGAGTACCGCTGAAGGTATGTAGCTGAGAGAAGGTGTGAATTTGGAATAAATGACTAAGATCAAAACAGAACCAAGAGGAAATTTCTATGTACAGACACTGGTAACATCCCGGGTTTATTTCATGAGCATCAAACCCATGTGGTTTCTAATTGTGGTATCTCAAACAGTTTACTGTCTGATTTTAAAGACACGATGAAAACAATTTGTGCTGAGAAAAAAAGCAAGTTTACTAAGAATGTAATAACGAGAGAAATTTTCATAGAGGCAAAAAAAGAGCAGGGTTCTAAATTGCGCAGCTAATATAACCTCAACTGTGTAAGAAAAATCTGTACAGAGAAAAGAACAATAAGAAATATACCAAAAAAAGATGAACAGTGGTGGGTTTTTTTAAGTGCTTGGGATAGAACCCAGGACCTTGCACCTTGTACTCTAACACTGAACTCCCAGGACCTAGTTATGGGATTTCTTTTTCTATTTTTTTTTTTTTTTTTGTGGCACCAGGGATTGAACTCACAACCGCATGCCTGTCAGACAGGCGCTTAAGTCAGGGAGCCAAACTCCCGGCCCTGGTTTTTTGAGGCGAGGTCACACTGTGTAGCTCAGGCCGACCTTGCGCTCGCTCGCATGGTAACCCAAGCCGGCCTTGAACTCACAACGCTCCTCCTACCTCAGCCTCCCAAGTGCTGGGATTAAAGGCATGCGCCACCATGCCCAGCTAGTTATGGAATTTCTTGACATTTTTTCTCTATATCCAGATTTTCTTTAGGAAGCTTCTTATCATTTTTAATTACAAAAACACACATTTGGGGGGTGTAGCTTAGTAGTAGGTTGCTTGCCTAGCACTCATGAGGCCCAGGGTTCCACGGAAGCATTGCAAAGACAAAACAAAACGAAACAAAAACAGCAGAGCAACAACAAAAAAACAAAAACAAAAACCCAAAGAAACAAATTTGATGTTAAGACTTAGTATATCCATGAAGTTATATGACTTAGAAAAACTACATTTCAGTTAGATAAGGATTATAGCGAAATGTAGTGTGAAGGACCCTGAAAACTTCTGATATGCTTTTAAAAATACAGAGGCAGGGCCAGGTGTGATGGTGCATGTATATAATCCTAGCACCCAGGAGGCTGGGGTAGGAAGATTGCCATGAGTTCAGGGCCAGCCTGGGCTACATAATGAGTTCAAGGTTGGCCTGGATTATACAGTGAGACCCTGTCTCAAAAAACTAAAAAACAAAACAAAAACAGAGGCAAATGCAGTGATGTTCCTCCTGCAGGGGGCCACAGACAAGGGCCAGTCCTCGTCCCCATCCTGAGGGGCCAGGGAGGAAATGGGGTTCTTCCGTGCCCTGCCCCATCTCCAGTCCAGCCCAGGCAGGCACCAGCAGGAGCGGTTCCTGGAGAGAGATGCCTGCCTGAGGCCACAAACAGCTCCAAGGGTGGCGTGCTTTTAAAGAAACAGACCACCAAAAAAAATAAATAAATAAAATAAAAAAATGCAGGGTGTGGTGATGCACACCTGTAATCCCAGCACGTGGGAGGCTGAGACAGGAGAATCACTGTGAGTTCGAGGCCAGCCTGGGCTACAAAGTGAGTTCAAGACCGGCCTGAACTGCATATTGAAGCCCTGTCTCAGAAAGACAAAAGAAATTTTAAAAAATAAACTGATTTAAAAAAAAAGAAAAGAAAAGAAGCTGAGCCCACAACAGTCCACCATTTTTAACTTCTAGTTGCTGAAAACAGTGGAACATTGAGGAATTCAGTTTCTTACCCAAATCACCATGGAGCACATTCACACTCAGAGGCCCAGGCCCTAAGTTACGTCCATCTCTGGGACTGGTGCCTGGGAGGTGGCATTTCGGCAGGGTCTCTAGGGGTCCATAGGGAGACTGAGGTTGAGCACTGAATGTGCACAACTCAGACATCAGCATCACCTAGCAAGTTTTTAAAAAATTCCCAGCGTCTGAGCCTCAACCCAGACCAGTTCAATTCAAGTCTCAGTGAGGCTTTGAAAGCTGCCAGGTAGGTGTGATGTGCATGTGAGGGCTGAGACCCCAGAGGTGGCTCTTTCTGGGGTTCCCACCCATCACCTGCTCTGGGTTGGGACATGAGAATTTGCATTTCTAACGAGCTCCAGGTGCTTGGGTTGGGGAGTCCTGGCTGCCAGAGCGCAGCTGAGGAGGACACTCCAGCCACAGGCCTGACCATAGGCTGTTTCTGGGACCCTTGAGGGTATGCAGAAAGAGAGGTACTGCTGGGTGTGGTGGTGCATCCCCATGACCCCAGCACTCTAAGAGGCTGAGGCAGGAGGATCACCAAGTTCAAGCCCAGCCTGGAAAACTTGGTGATTTAGGAAAACCCAGGCTCAACAGAAAAATTTTCAGAAGAGAAGAAAAAGGAAAGAAAAGAGAAGCACACACAACCCGCTCCAACCCTGAGGTGGAAAGGGAAAGGGGAGAAAGGAGTCTTCAACCTGTAGGAGACACTGCCCCCTCAGAGGAACAGGATGAGAGTGGGTTTGGGTGGGGGGTGTGGCTGCCTTTGGGGGCTCTGCAGAACTCACCTCCCAGTAGACCTCATCCTCAAAGCAGTTCTCATCAGCAGCTTGTCCCCAGAATGGTAGTTTTAAGATGAGCCCTGAGGAGAGTTGGCGGGAGGTTAGGAGATGCTTTCTCTCCATCCACTCCCGCCCTTCCCCTCAGCTGGGACCCACCAGGCTCCCTCTGGACACCTCAGGGCGCCCCCTCACTCACCCACCATGATGCCGCCCACCAGGGCCATGGCCAAGCTCACAAGGAGGCCGAACACCTGGAATTTGCCCTGCACTCTCGAGGCCCGGGCTGTCTGTGAAAACCTGGGGTGGAGACGGGACAGAGAGGACAAGTCACCCCTAACTGCCACCTCACAAATGTTCACAGGCACATCAGCCTGGGGAACCACAGGCCCCAGGCTTCCCGGCTATGGGATGGGGGTGCTGGACAGAAGGGTGGTGTCTATGATTTGTGAAGGGAATGAGATTGGGGGTGGGGAGAGAGTGTGGGACTCCAGCCAGGCCGGCAAGGAGGAGGAATGGAGGAGGAAGAAGGACCCCCACCTCCCCACACCTCTAGTGCATTTGCCCTGGCTGTTCATACTTGTCAGGGTCTGTGAAGGTCGCTGTCACAGCACCCACAATGCCTCCCAGGACGCCAGGGATACCGTGCAGGTTGTGAATGCCACATGTGTCCTGAATACGCAGCCGGGACTCCAGGAATGGCTGAGGTGGAGGGACTGCTCAGGCAGGGGCTGCAGCAGGGACCCAGGACCTCCAACCCCTCAGGTCCCCATGGGCCGCCACACTCCTTCCAGTCCCTCTTCAGCCCCAGCCCATTGCCTGGGCGCCTCACCGTCAGGAACACGAAGCCCAGGGTGGAGATGAGGCCGCAGAAGAAGCCCACAATGAGGGCACCGTAGGGCGTGAGCATCATTTC
>RJWM01030556.1:0-23299 GCA_004363535.1 Dasyprocta punctata
TTTCTGAAAGATCATCCTTAGGAGGAGTTTCAGCCTTGTCTGGTGCTGCTGGAGGGGCTCCTGTTAATGCAGTGGAGAACTGAGCTTAGAGAAGTCACTGATTATTTCTGGGTTGGGTGCCTGAAGCCTGCAGGCCAAGGTCTTTTTCATTTGCTGATGACAGATATTAAGAAGCCCTGCCATTCTAGTTCTCTAACCTTGGGGGTCAAACCTGTTCACCTTTTTCTTTCTAACTTTCAGAATTATCCTTTACTTGTGTCTTACATTAATTTGTGAGTTTATGCCAGAAAAAAACAAAGGAAAAAAGTTGAAGCAGTTTTGTCTGAATTGTTAGTATTGCAATAATGCAGGCAGAAAGGGACAGGCTATTTAGCTAACAATGATGAGGTGACCAGAAAACCACATTTTTGGTCTCCATGTCATTTATTTCTTCAGTAGTAAGTGAATAATTTTATGTAAGGTCCAAACTCTGAGAAACCTAGTACAAAAATACACTCTTTTAGTCACAGCATCTAGAGAATTTAATACATAGTGTCTAGAAATTTTGCTAGGTTTGCTTTGTTCAACTGGGTCATTATATTACATGAGTCACAACATCCCTTATTAGAACAAGAAAAAAGTAAATATTAAGAGTAAATATCTAAGAGCTAATTTTCAATCAATATTAAAAACACTTGTGGAAATTTTTAATGACAGAAAAGTTGTCTTTAACTTTAATATGGTTTATATTATTGATTTTTTTATGTTGAACATGAAAACTTCTACAAAATAAATACATTATTTTTTAAAATAATGAAAGCTTTCATATTAATTATGTGAATGAAATCATTTGCTTCTGATAGAAATTTCTAAAGTCTCTCTCACGTCCATCTTGGATTGGCGTCTTCCGTTCCAGCAAAGATCATCCATGGCGGCTGGTAAATGGTTCAACAGTCAATTTGCAGTACGTTGTTTTGCTTATTTGTTTGTTTGTTTTACATAATTGTTACATGTACAAGAAGAAATATTAAAAAGGGAAACTTCAGAAGAATGTTGTTATTAATTTATTTGAACTTGCACAAGTATGTTACATTTGTAAAATTTCAGTATAAATATTAATGAATGGTTTGTTTTCCAAATACCAGTTTTTAATGATATTATTATATGAAAAGTCATTATCTATTTAATATAGCATAAAAGTATATCACTTTTTTAAACAGGAAAATGCTTTTGTTTCATAGATGACTCCCCAAACATATAATTTATTGGTTTATTTTTCACCATTTCAGAATAAAGAACTCATCGTCTGGTGAATTCAACTGTGTTAGGTTATCCTCATCTGGCTTTACTGCAGAAAAATGTGGATCATCACACACGTATAATTGTAAACATAAATTTTAGAATTAATATACCTGAATTTAGAGCCTGCCAGGTAGTTTTCTATTTCATAAAATGGAAATTATGTTATGATTGTACTGGTCTTAAATTGAATCTTATGAGTTCTTCTAATAACATATTTTTTAAAAACTACTATTGAAATATCTTATTTATACTACAAAGGAAAGATACTGCTTTTCTGAACAGGCAAAGGAACAGAGGCAATGTGGATTGGGGGTTTGACAGACTAATAAAGTGAGAGAATGATGGACTCAGACATGACTACTAGTCAGGACAGTGTTTCTTTTGCAGTTAGTGTAAACATTAAAAAATTTGATAGTTGTTACTATGAATGCACTAAAAGCTACCAATACACAGATGTGTTAATGGGTGAATTATGTGCTGTGTACATTAATATCAATAAAGCTGTTGAAAATTCTTCTTGGATTATGTTTGAGCCTATGTTTAATCTTCAAGGTAATTTTTAAAGTTCAGTCACCTTTGCAACAATCAATACTAAAAACTTTCATGGAAATCTTTAGCAGTGCAAAAGTTGTTTTTAACTTTAATAGGCTTATCTTATTGATTTTTTATCTTGAACATTAAGAATCCTGCAAAATAATACATTTTTTAAATAATGAAAGCTTTCATATTTATTATGTAAATAAAGTTATTTGTTTCATATACAAATTTCTAAATTCTCTCTCATGCTCATCTTGGATTGGTGTCTTTTGTGCCAGCAGAGATCATACATGGCTGTTAGTAACTGGCTCAATGTTCAATCTGCAGTAATTTTTTTAAAATAATTGATACCTGTAGAAGAAGAAACATTAAAAAGCAATATTCAGGAGAATGTCGGTATTAACTTATTTGAATTACATACATGCAGAAAGCAATGAAAATCTCTGATGTTCTGGATCACAGCCTCCTTGAAGAACGTTGCTGATGTCCTGTGGGAAAATCAGGTTCCACTTAAGGTCCATCTCTTGACAATCTTCAGAATGATGGGTTTTTCTGATTGAGGAAGAAAGTGTCTGCTTAATTTCAAGGGCACCTGAAACAGTGGGAGAAATATGTTAAGAAACAATCACTGTACATCAAAAAACTACAGTAGGAAAACATCCTTTCTCTCTTTTTTAACTGTGCTGGCCAGAATTTAGTCTCACAGTGTGACTGATGCACAGGACCTGCTTGAGCTAATCTTTCTGAACTTTGGTTGTCTAATTTATAAAATAGGTGCCAATGATTATGTCTTTCCTGGTCAAGGGTCACAACAGACCAGATTGTGATATGCAGTGAACTGTGGGCCTTGATCTGTTAGTCTGGCTCCTCTTATCTTTGGGTGGGAAGAACAGGGAATCCAGCCAGCACCTGACTCTTGGCCCTTCCTCAGAGAGATCAAAAATTATAGAGCCGATCTAATTTTCATAATGTATTTTTTGAACCACGATTCAAATTTTAGTTGAAAAGGGGATTAAAAAGTTTGGAGTTGGCAGAGAGTGTACTGTTACTCTTTTATCACTTACTTATGCTTGACCATAACTTTTTATCATATGCTTTGTGAGAAGGCAGAAATGTCAAAATCTTTAGGGACTTATTTTCTGGACCCCAGTTTTGGTGGTCATGATATCTTCAGCTGTGTAGTCACACATTCCTCATTAAAGCACCAATTCCCATGACCTCTTATATCGGGGACCTGGCCTAGATCCCCAATCTCCTGAATGAGTGCACGGTGAAGGCTTAAGTAAATGAGACAAGTGGTATGATTTTAGGGCTCCAGGAGGATCAAAGTCCCTGTAGAGTTCTTGACTCTGTGGCTGTCATGAGGGTTAAGACAAAGACCTCTCTCCATTGCCCATATTTATTATCAAAGCAGACAAAATGAGGGGATACTGAGGAAAGCACGAGAAATGAGCAGGACCTTGGGAGTCACTTGAAAGACTTCTCCAAGTAGTAAATTATGCCAATTAAGGAGAACTGTCTTATCTCCATGATGACATTTATGGTGGGAACAGGACTGCAGTTGCAGTCTCTATCTATTTACCTGAATCTGAGCCAGGCGTCTTTGGCAGTGACCTTATCTTGCCCTTTGAAGTATCTCTGACATCACAGATCACTACAGATCTCCATCAGGACCAGTGATTCATAGAGGTTCCTTACTATGAATCAGCTCCCATTGCTAGGTAGGGGCCTGGGCCTTGGACAGCCTCACAGATAAGCAGAAAGCCAATTAGTTAATTTTAAACCCTGCTGAAAGCCAGTTCACAGTGGTCTCCAACATCTCTTCCTTTTTTTTTTTTTTTTTTTTTTTTTTGTTTTTGCAACAAAAACTGAATCTGGGTAAGTCGTGGTTGAGCATCATCTACTAGTCGGCGTGTCTTGGCTCCTCTTCAACAGACTATGAATAGAATAAGAAGAAACACACAGATTACTCCAAGTATAACAATATAAAACCAATAGTGTGCCTTCAGATAGTTGAATGGATTTAATTGATCTAAGGCATCAGAAAATTTGTCCCAATTTTGATTTTGTTCATCAAATTTTTGAGTTTGTTGAGACATCGACAATACCTCCTTCTTGAGAGCATCGATATCCATAGTAATATTTTGACGGATAGCTCCTTGTACATGTTTCTTTATATTCTCCCAAGGATGTGTAGATTTGTTATAAGGCAAGGGAGTTATGCAGAAATGCGTAGCCTTGTAATGGCACTTTAATCCTTGTAACAGTTGTAAACTCTCTATTTGATCTCCCATCCATAACACAGAAGTTTCCAGCATGTGTCTGTAATTTGGCATCTATGTTATGTTGTATTTTCCATGCTTCATCAACAGTTTTTCTCCAATTGTCTATGAAGTGAGTTGTTTGCACAGAATGTGTGAAGGCCACTGAAGAAACCGCCACACTAGAAATTAGGTGAACCAGAGAAACAATTCCTGTAATAATTAAACTAAGCATACTTTTTTCCTGTGGGTCAGACATCTCACTAGTGTATGTAACAATTGTGATGCCAGAGAGTATGACTACATTTCAATGAGATTAACAGGGACCCAAACTCCTGGCATGCAACCCATTATTAATAATGTTTGTCCATAAACGACACCTGGTCTTGTACAATGGCTTAAGGTACAGTTTGAGCAGTTAAAAGAACTAACATTCCAAGATACAGCGCCATATAAAAATACATAAGGATTGTAAATGCAAATAGAAGGTTGGACTGTCTTATAATGTCTTAACATAAGAATTTCTTTGGCATGTGATTTGAGACTACTACCAGTCCATATGCTTCCTTTTATAAAGGGTAGAGCCAGTTTCCAGAAAGACTGTAGTATTGGTCCTACTTGTACCCCATAGATTAAGTGAGGAATAAGGGTACTAAGGCCTAAGCCAGTCCAATTTACAAACTGCACAGGTAGAGACTGTTTAGTAACATTGTCTGAATATATCCAATTTAGGATCTGCCATGGATCTGTACTTTTTATTCTACCAACAAATTCTCCCCATGGACTCCAATCAATAAATTCATATTGTCCTATTTTTCCTTTAATTCCTGCCTTCGCCTGACAAGCAGCCCAAGGTCAAACAGCTTCTTCACGTAACTGTAAATGATTAGTTACAGAGCAGATAGGTATTTTTGGCTTCCATAAATCCGTTACATTTCCTGGGGTAGGTGTAGATCCCAGGGTAATAATAACCAATTGTTCTAAAGCATATCCCATCCATATTTGAGGGTGGGCAACATGGCAATGTTTTGATTGAACTTTAACATCTTCAACATATAATGGTGGAAAGGCAAAATGTGAAGTATAATTTATAGTTGCCTTGTCTGGCATATCAATGGGCATGACTAGACCTGGAATAACATCTAACTTAGAATAAGTCTTGTCTGGCTCATGATAAATCTCAGGTGGAGAATCTGCCCAAGTAATGGGTCTAAGTAATTGTGGATTAGAGACATAAGTCCAATACTCGACCCCTGAGACAGGTGTTATACATACAGATACTGCCAGCAGAGCCATTAAGGCAACCAAAAGATTTTCAGGGGTTGGTGGAATTTCCCTTTTGGTGACTATATCTCTAGTCTCACAAATCGTTGCTTGGATGTCGTTCCATTGGATCACTCGTCCTCTCTGCTGGTCTCTCGGGGGAGCTGGAGGTCGATTTTCTGGTTGATTGGCAGGTCTCTGGGGGTCCAGGTTTGTTGAGCCATCACTCAAGGCTGTCTCCAGCATTGGTCTCATCTCCCACCAAGGCTGTATATTTCTTGTGGCTCTTTTATCTTTTAAGACATAAATATGTCTTCCTCACATTATTAATTGTATTTTTCCTTTAAAGTTTAAGGTAAGCACACTAAAGACAAAACATGATCTACCTGTAGGAAAAAGAGGAATGTTAAAAAAGCAATCTTTTAAATCAATTACAATAAGAGGCCAGTCTCTAGGAACTGCAGTTGGATTTGGCAATCCTGGTTGTAGCGCCCCTATAGGAAGCAAGCATGCATTTACAGCTCTTAAATCTTGTAACAATCTCCATTTGCCTGACTTTTTTGGAATAACAAAGACAGGCTTATTCCATGGGCTAACTGAGCTTTCTAGATGTCCTAGTTGTAAGTGTTCTTTTACTAATTTGTGTAATTGAATTAACTTCTCCTCTTTAAGTGGCCACTGGTCTATCCAAAAAGGCTCTTTAGTTTTCCATTGTAAAGGCAGAGCAGTTGTGGGGGGAGAAGCATCAGTGGTCCTTGCCAAAAAAACCTGTTGATATCTGATACCTACCTGTTATTTTTAGGTGCAATTTGAAAGGCTCTTTGATTCCTTGAAAGTTTTTTCCTAGTCCTTTGTCTTTCTGATATCCCATTTTAATCATCATTTGTTCAATTTTAGGATTTGAATCTATTTGTTTAGTTTCTAAATTAGAACTTGTTTGATTAGTTTTAAAATCAGAATTACTAGTCAGCACTAATTTCCATTTTTGTAACAAATCTCTTCCCCATAAATTGATTGGAATAGGTGCCACATATGGCAAAAAATAATACCTTTTTGTTGGTCTGGCCCTTCATAAGTTAGAGGTGAAGCACTTTGTAGCACATGTTGAGGACTTCCTAATCTGACAAAAGAAGTAGGAGCCCTTTGTGTCGGCCACGTGGCAGGCCATTGTTCTGATGCAATTACAGACACATATGCACCAGTGTCTATTAGACCTTCAAAGCATTTTTTATTAATTTTTATAGAACACATAGGTCTGTTTTTAGTCACTTCCTGTGTAAAATAAATTTCTCTTTTTGTAGTCTTGCTCTGAGGGTCTTATGCCCTCTCAAGCTGTCTATACTTAACAAAAGAAGACTTTTCTATAGGTAACAAAATCAACTGTGCCACATAATCTCCCTTTTCAAAACTCCAGAGATCCATTGTACATGCCAGAACTTGTATCTCATCTCTACAATCACCATTAATCACACTAGGCAAAAGAGTTATTCCTTTTAAATTTAGATCAGCCTTTCCCAGTACAAGACCAACTGTTCCTTCAGGTGGGGGGCCCCAGACCCATGTCAGGATGGTAGTAGCTTGGTCATTACTGATGAGGGTGATTCTGCAAGCTGAAGGCAGATCTAATCCTGCATTTCCAGCTGTTCCCCTGGTGAGTGTGTTAACATCTCTCCAGGGAGCCACCTTTGATGCTGCAGTTGAATTTGTTTGTGAGTTTGCACTGGGTAAAACTGACTGGCATTCTGACTCACAAGTTGTTCCTCCTCTATTGTTTTGCCAGCCCAAGGGAAGGCCTTCATTTCGTTTTTTGGCAAAGGTGTACTATCCTTATGAAATTTAGAATGACAATATTTGGCCCAATGCCTCCTTTTTTGGCATCTCAGATAGAGTCCTGGTGCAGGACTTGAGCCCTCCACACCAGAGACCCCTTTTCCTTGACTTGCTGCAGTAGCAGCATCTGCCCTATTAGACCCAGCAAGAGCTCTGCAATTCTTTTTAACATGTACCATTTTTCCACAATTAAAACATTTCACTTTACTTCCTTTTGCATTTGCAAGACCAGCCATAACTTGAGCCATCATATTTGTCTTATAAGATTCAGTTCCAATGTCCTGACATGCTCAAATATGTTTTTAAATCATTAGTTGATTTTACAGGATTTAAAACCTGTTTACAATCCTGATTAGCATTTGCATATGCCAGTTGTAAAGTTAAAATGTTCGCAGCTTCTGTGTTTGAAACCTGTCTGAGAGTGACTTCTTGTAACTTAGCCACAAATTGAGTAAATGGCTCCTGGGGTCCCTGCAAGATGTGTAGAAAGGACCTTAATGGGACCCCATCTTCAGGGATTGTTATCCAAGTCTTTTTAATTAAATCTGCCAGTTGTATATAAAACTCTTCAGGACATTGAATCTGCTCCTCAATCGGCGCATATTTTCCCATCCCAGAAAGCATTTCCTCATTTATTGCTGGATGCGGTTTGGGACCTGTCCTGTTTTTATGAGCCTGCTCTGAAATAAGAGTTTTTAGCTTTACATCAAAATGAAGGCATTGAGCAGAGACAGGTATGTTTGTGCCAGATGTTTGATATCATAAGGTGTCAATGGATATGTATCCAAAACACTTTGTAAGAGTCCCACAGTAAAAGGACTTTGAACTCCATTGTTAGGCACACTTTGTCTAAGGTTTTTTAGCAGTTGTATTTCAAAGGGCTTATAATCAGTATATTCCTCATCATTAGCATCATTTTTAATTTTAATTGGGAAGGAAGTGGGGGGGGTTGTTCTCTCCCTTTGCAGCAGCCTCTCCCCTTACAACCTGTGAGTTTCTGAATAGAACCATGTGAGAAATTCTTTGAATAGGCTCCTGCCCCCTTTGAGCCTTAGCAGCAGGCACCTCAGTGGGAAGTTCTTTCACTTCCTCTGTGAATCAGAGTCTGACTGCAAACTCTGTAAGGGACTTAAAACTGAACAGACCAGATTCCAAGCTGAGAACGTCTCAGGGGAAATGATTTTTCCTGTGCTGTGTGCCCTTTTAAGATTTTTTCCAACTCTTTCCCAAATATCAATATCTGTAGTGCCTGTATGAGGAAACTATGGATTATATTTGGTTACCTCTTTTAACATTTTTGCTAGGTTTTTCTTTGGCACACGAGCTCCTGAGCATTTAAGCAGGCTTTGGAGCAGCACTAAATACCTTTGCTCCTCAGCAGGAAAACGCTGACCCATACCTACTCCTGGGTAAAACGGCTTGTTCACAGTGGGAAGACTCACCCTTCTTGTTCTTCCCTCTCCTCTCCAGGCATCCCTGGTGAAGTTTTCATCCTGTGAATGCCTTCTTCTGTATCAAACTCTTTCTACTCTGGGCAGACTTACTCATCCAGGCTAAAATTCCTAGCCCAAGGATTTCAGGTCCCTGATCCAGGTGCCAATTATTGGGGACCTGGTCTAGATCCCCCATCTCCCAAATGAGTGCATGGTGAAGGCTTAAATAAATGAGACAAGTGGTATGATTTTAGGGCTCCAGGAGGATCAAAGTCCCTGCAGAGTTCTTGACTCTGCAGTTGTCATAAGAACTAAGACAAAGACCTCTCTCCATTGCCCATATTTATTATCAAAGCAGACAGAGGCAATATTGAGGAAAGTGCGAGAAATGAGCAGGACCTTGGGAGTCACTTGAAAGACTTCTCCAAGTAGTAAATTATGCCAATTAAGGAGAAATGTCTTATCTCCATGATGACATTTATGGTGGGAACAGGACTGCAGCTGCAGTCTCTATCTATTTACTTGAGTCTGAGCCAGGTGTCTTTGGCGGTGACCTTATCTTGCCCTTTGAGGTATCTCTGACATCACAGATCACTACAGATCTCTGTCAGGACCAGGGATTCATAGAGATTCCTTACTATGAATCAGCTCCCATCACCAGGCAAGGGGCCTAGGCCTTGGACAGCCTCACAGATAAACAGAAAGCCAATTAGTTAATTTTAAACCCTGCTTAAAGCCCCTTCATAGTGGTCTCCAACACTCTTAAGTTCTGCTTCCAAAGAGTTTACATCTCTTTCTCATAGCCCCTTTCATCTAGTCTGCAATAGGTTTATAAATATTTACCAAAGTAGAGCACTGGGTAGGGAGAGAATAGATGAATCCCAAAGGAGGAAACTGAAGGAGAATAGTTCTCATTACACTTAATGAACGTTTAATGCACAAAAATACAAGAGAATTAAGAGGACCTGTGTTCTTACACATCCTCAATTAGCACAGCTGCTCTGACCTACCCCTGAACACTTACCATCACACAAGAGGAAGCACCATCCATTGCTTATCTCAATGGTAGAATCATTTCCTAAGTTCATGTAAGCTCAGAGCTGAAGGTAACAGCACACAAAATCTGAAAGGGGTAAGAAATACTAACACCTGAAATAAGACAGTTGTTAAGTAAGCTAGAACCAATGAACACATCAATAAAGGACATAGATGTGTATGTAGGTGTGTTCATGCATGTGTATATGTGTGTATGTATCTTGATAAATAACATAACAGAGTGAATAACATAGTTTATTGTAAGTAAAATGAAAGCACAAGTAAAATATGATACCATTCCAGTTACTATACATACACTATTTAAATTTGTCCATAATCACATATTTCATCTTAATTATGAATTTATCTTAAGGTATGAAGACTATATGAACATACTTTCCATTTTCTCTGGGCTTTTCTCCATTGTTATTTTCAGAGTAAATATCACTTCACAATTAAAAAAAACTTCTGGGAAGAAAAAGACCTATTTTGTTATATATAAATGATTGCACAATCACATATACATCATCTCCATAAGACACCAGCTGCATAGTTGGACCAGTCTGGTTGACAGTACATTCCCTTTTCCAGGGTTCCTGCATCTTTCAGGGCAGAACTCCTCAGATTCTGGCCAGTACTTTGGGTGTCAATGAAGAGCAAATGTTGGTACCATCACCACTGTCTCTTTGGAGATGAGCATTCTATTGATTTCAACATCTTCCTAACATGTCCTATGAAGCCTGCTAAAATGGTATAATCGAGGAGTTTCATTTATCACCACGCCCAGATACTCCATGTCTACCAGGGCATTGTAGATAGGAAATACCTGGGAAAAAAGAAAGAAATTCAGATTAGATTTTACTTTCAATTTTGTTCATACAGTACTATTCAAGTGTTAGGAGAGCCAAAGAACAACTGATACTGGTAAAATACCTAGGTATTCATAAATCATATTAATAGCTGTCATATCCTTTGATCTGCTCAACATGGGGAGTAGTGAAGAATACCAAGAAACTTTGAGGCACTGTCTTCCCAGGGTCTGAAATCCTCCACATTACCAGGTACTGAATTTTTCTCATGTGAGAAAACAGGACAGGCCATCAATATTATTCTCAAGTAAAATGCGCCATATCACTCTCACTTTTCAAAATAGAGGTCACATACTAACAAAGAAATATAGCATAGAAAAGAGTAGATTCACTATTCAGTTGACAACTCCTGCTTGGAAACTCTTTTCATTTTATATAGTAATAATAATAAATACCTACAACATTTAAGCAGAAATACTATATTACTGACATAACAATTATGGGGGGGAGAAACTGGCTTCTTTCTAGTTCATTATGATAAAAGGTTACAATTGGATAGTACTAAGGCACACAATTTCAGTTCTAGTAAGAGTTCTAAGGAGAATATGAATACACACAAATAGTGTATCCTTTGAATTAATAATCATTATGTTTGCTTGTTTATTTGTTTGTTTTGAATTATATAGGGTTCAGGCTGGTCTTGAACTCATGGTGATCCTCCTGCCTCAGCCTCCTAAGTGCAAGGATTATAGGCATGCACCATGGTGATCAATACATTCTAAAATACCATTTCATAGACATCATGATATTGGATAATTAATTTTGCATTTTTAAAACAGTATACATCGAGTTGTGCTTTTATTCACCCCACACTTCAAAAGTACATTCATAAAATGAACCATCAAATCATAAACATCAATTTTTCATACCCTTACTAAGATTAAGTAAAAATATTTTCACATTTAGCAAAAAGATAAATTTGATATACTCTCATAAAGTGTTTATCTGAACTTAGAAAACTAAAAATTGAACAAAGCTTGCAAAAAAAAGATACAATATAATACCATAAAAAAACCTTGTTCAATAGCTTTTTACATGTTCTAACTGATATGAACTGAAAATAACATGGAAATTCTGTTAAAATAGTAAAACACAAAAAATAACAGAACTAAGGCTAATTCAGGGATCAGAAGGGCCAGTGAGGTGTTTGTTTTATAGGTATCTCATTCATAAATTCCTATTTTTCTTGTAGGTATATAAACTAAGTTAGTGGACAGTAAGTAATTTTTTTTCAAGGTCATACTTTGTAAGTTGCAAAGCCACAATTAATTCTAGATCTCATTGATGCCAGGGCTTAGTGACTGAATTTCTAATTTACATTATCAGAAATGCTACACTTACACAACTAAAGTGACCTCACTTTTTTTGCCAACCATACAATCTTTCTGAAAGTTTGAACCAATAATGTTTTTTGTTAAATGATGTAAAAAACATTTTTCTTACTTTCAACACTACTTATTTTATGCATAAGTTTAGTGTTGCATGTAACATTTTCCAGCACAGAACATATTTGGGATTTTTTTTCTGTTTTTTTGTTTTTGTTTTGGTACCAGGGATCGAACTCACAACCTGGTGCTTGCCAGGCAGGCACTTAAACTGCTGAGCTATATCCCCAGCCTGATATTTGTTTCTTTAAATTGTGTGGATTTCTCAGAACACATCAGTGATTCAAACTAAAACACTGGGCAACATTTCACTCCCTTGGTAAAAAATAAAATAAAATTATTGTATTGCAATAAATGATGGTATATATGGTAAATTACCACACAATGTTCAATATTTAACCACTACTAGATTTGAAAATTGTCAAAAAATTGCTCCATCATTTTTCCAATATAGCATTTTAATTTTAGTACAATTATTCTCATTTTTAAAAATTAATGCAGCATCTTACTTTAAATTAATAATATTTTATTCATGAACTTTACACTTAATCATCCCTTTGCTTTTTGAAGTAGAATATACTCTAAAAATTACATATTTTACAATAATACAGAACCTGTGTTCTGTAAGCAAATGGGACAATATGAGAAAATCATTTGAGAAAAACGTGACTTGACTAATATGCATTACAGTACTTAGGAAATCATTGTTACTTGTACCATTTACTCTAACTGTATCTTTTAATCCATTTTATGATGTCAATATTAATATTACTGTTTAGATATAAGCAAGAAAAATGTGCAGCAAAGCTGAAATAATCTGGCAAGCACACAACTTGCATGGGAAAAACCAACTCTAATGGAGCGCAGCGTGAAATAGAAACCTGCATATTTAACCACAATGCCAGTTTCAGTTAGAAATGTTACCATGGGCGGTGGGTTACAGGAACAGATTCCAGGTTCTTGTGTACAGCCCACAAAGAACTGGACAATGCACACAACCAGCATGCAAGCAAAATTTATTAAAGCCATAGTGTGCTTGGAGTCAGCAGGCTCCAGCTGGTGAAAGGAAAATGGCATGAGCCATGAGAATATGGGGTACTGTGGGTGAAGTGCTCTGTCCATGTCCTCTCTGTGGGTGGAGGGTCTTCCAGAGCATGACTGACAGCATGATTGACAGGGTGCAGAGTAACATCTGCTCATCTACTGTGCATGCACCTTCCCATAGTTCATTCTGTTATCATTGTATATGTGAGATGCAGTCTATAGGCACAAATTTTCAATGTGCTCCAGGTTAAGAAAGGTTTCTGTAATGAAGCAGGGAGGTCTAGCGCACTATCTTCCTTGTTTAGAATTTTCCAGGGTGAAATTTGTGGTTTTCATTGCCTTTATCTTTCCTATCATTTGGAGGATTTAAAACTTCTATAATGCTCATGGTAATGTAAAGTAGTACAACCTCTATAAAAATCAGTATGAAGATTTCTCAAAAACTAAAAAAACAGAAATACCATGCTTTCATTTTGTTTTTTAATTTTATTTTAAAGAGGATAAAACAGAATAAAACCAATCAAAACAAACCAGTGTAAGAGATACAGGATTTCAAAACATTATGAAATCAACAGTAGTTACCATAATGCCTTTTGATGTCTTCAAAATAGCTGCAGATAACTTTGGACATAGTAAAAATCAAACAGAGCAGAATAGAATAGAAACAATAAAAACAAAACAATGAATGCAATAAAGGATTTCAAAACAAGCCAATAGAAAATTTAAAATTGCTACCACAATATATCTTGCTATCCTTAAAATAGCTTCTCCTGCCATTGGATTTAACATACTCAACCAAAACAATAGAGAGTAAAACCCAACCTAACAAAACAATGGAAATGATATAGGACTTAAAAGAGGACCATAGGGAATCAACATTGGCTACAACCCTATGAGAAGATCCCCCCAGATGTCACACTGCATTTCAATATCCTCTGAACCTGTGATCAAACCAAGCCCTGGACCTGCAATGTTAGTGAAACACCAAAGCACCACAGGCATCCAATTGCATTTCACCTTGATAGCTATCATCACAGCCTGTGTTTCTCCAGATAAACCAGTGGCTTATGGTGTGTGTGTGTGTGTGTGTGTGTGTGTGTGTGTGTGTGTGTTACTTCTTGTTGACCAGCTTGCATGCACTGGTTCCCAGACTGGGCTTGTCTGTTGGTGCAGTCATTGTTCCCTCTCCCCCAAGTCAGCAAATGGCACTGACTCACGGGAAGAGACTTGGGTCTAACTGTTTCCAGTCTGCATGGCTCTGCTTCCCAGACTGGGCTTGTTTCCTGGTGAGGCCATTGTTCTTTCTCCCAGAAATTCCATTTGACCTAGCTATTTCCCTTTTAGGTATTTCCCAAAAGAATTAAAGACACCATATTGCAGTGATACCTGTGTGGTGACTCTTGACCTTACTAAAAAGCAGAGTCAGTGTACACTGATTACATATTTATCTACATCTAGTGTAACAGAAGGCCCACATCTGCAAAAGTTACATGAAATTACATTGTAAGAGATTTATTACTACACAAGAAAGGACAACAGAATTCCAGTATTCAATTTAAGCTTGTCTCTGAAGCCTCAGGAGAGCAACCTAGAGAACACAGATCCTCTCCTGGCAGGCAGCAGGGAGTCCCACTTGTTATACAGCTGAGGGGTAGTCCATCAGGTGGTATACCTTGGAGGCAACAGGAACTACTGGGTTGGAATGTTGAAAGAGTTGAAAGATTTCCTGTTTCCAAGAGTCAGAGCAGCAGATCCCAAGGTGTTCCAGGCAATCCTTCCCTTGTCTCAGGTTGTTACACTGCTAGTACAATATAAGGTCATTCCGCAAAACTACTTGTGTTGGTCCACAGTCACCTCAACTCAACTCCTCTATCACCACTGCCATGTGTTTGATTTCTTTGATCTTTCCTGTATTTTCTCTGGGAGTGGATTTGGCTGAGTTTCAAAGTCTGGTTCACCTTTATGCCCAACTCCAGCTGGGCTCTGGAACCTGAACTCCCCAAAATGCTGTAGACTGTATATATTTCATACTGTTCTCCCACTCCTAACTCCATGCTACATTCCAAGAGAAGTGTCTTCAGTTGTGGTAGGAAGAATAGTAAAAACAAGTAGTATATATTTGCCTTTGGACTTTTAAACACTCAAATTATGACACCATACACTTTGCCATGAGAAATCACTTACCTGTGGTAGCATTGCTTTTGTGCTCACCAAATCAGCTCTTCCCCAGATGTGTGCACTGCAAAGGACCTCTCCTCAGCTATGAGGACTTGTCCTTCAATAAAATTTTAATCTAATGGCTAGCTTCTAGTCCATGCCACTATTACAGATCTGTAGAAAACTATGCATTTATTAAAGTGAGGTTTATTTATTTTTCTTGTGGTAGTTGAGAAATAACTAACTCTCAAATCTATGTATATTCTGACTATTTTATTATGTTCTATATATTTTTCAATTTCTATTTAGATCTTTCTGATTAAGGAATTGTTTAGAAGAGTATTTCTTTTGCTTTTAGGTAAGAATCACTTGGTCAGTTAAATTATTTGCATTGTAGAATTATTACAAATGAGTGCATAGTATAAAATAAATTATAAATAAAATATGCAGAAGAGTTAATTTTTAAAGATTTTTATGACTATCAACTGTAGCAATCTTATGACTTTGAAAATACATCTAAAGATTTATGTTCAAAAATGAAATCAAACTCAGCATGCTGCTTAAATTATCTTTCATTAATATGTTTTATTTGATCAATATCAAGTTAGTCTTAAGGAAAATTCAGATTTGTTTGTTTTCTATTTCTCACAGTGCTTTATATGACACTGAAAAATAGTCCATGACATATTAAAATCATGCTAAAAGCCCTTCAGTTCTCTCTATCAAAAGAGACTTAATATTTTCATGATGTACAATTATTCAAATTTTAAATCAATTACCTTTGCCTAGATTTTTTTTATTTTGTTGACATTTTGTATTTGCATGAAATAAAATATAGGTAAGTTTTTAATTTCTAAATTTTTTAACTTTATGTCTATCCCCTTGTCTATGCCTTCTGACAATTTTCCTCTGTGAATTTCTCCAAAGATTTCTGTTTCATTACTTTTTTTTTTTTTTTTCCTGCGGCACCAGGGATTGAACTCACAACCTCGCACCTGCCAGGGCAGGTGCTTAAGGCACTGAGCCAAACTCCCGGCCCTGTTTTTTTTTTTTTTTTAAATCAACTTGATGATTTGTAGATAGCTGTGCTGTCTCCTGATTTATTATTATCATCTAATTTTTTTTAACATGATGAGTAAAACAACATTCTCTACTTAATGCTAAGTTACTTATATATTAATAGAAAAGGTTGCTAATTTTCACATTCAAATCTATTGTTGAACTTTTATCTTCATCTTTAAGAGTTGCAGGAATATTTTAAATATTATGCTATGAAATTGATTTCATTTTTTCCTATTTATTCCTTTGCTTTTTTCAATTTTTTCATTATGCATTTTAAAGCTACATTATTGCATTTGTTCATATTGTCAATGTCACATCTTGGTAAGCTGAAATGTATTTCATATTGTATTGAATTTTTCTGTCCTTAAGTAATATACCTTCTGTGAAATAGTATCACCTATTTGACATATATGTGTTTATTGTTTCAGTTTCTGTATCAGTCACTGGTTGCTAGAGAAACAAATTTAATATAAGTCATAAATATATTTATATCTATATGTCTATGCGTATATCTATATCTATGTCTATATGAATTTATTGACTTATGAGGCCAACCACAGAGTCAGATGTGGAAGAGTGTAAAAGGCCTGATTACATGTGGGGATCCAAAGGATCCAGTTGAAGGCCAGTAGCTCACTGCAATGTCCAATTTGGGTCTGTATTGGGAGACTGAAAGGTCTATGCTGGGAGACTGAACAGTCCATACTGGAAGACTGAAGAGTCTGTGCTGGAAACCAGTAGATGATATCCAAGGTGAAGCTGAAAATTACAGGTCCTCCAAAGAAAGAGAAGCAAGCCTTCCTTCTTCATTTCCCTTTTAAAATATTCTGTCTACAATCACCTTCAGGGTGAATCTTCCACACCCAGAACTATGCTGATCCAATTTAGTTGGACATTTCTTACTCAAATTGACACAACCGGTTAACTACCATAATCCAATCCTTAAAATGCCACTGTCACAAATAGATCAACTATACAAAAATCAACAAAGAAATACCACAACTGAACCAAACCCATGAACAAATGGACTTAGTAGGTAGCGACAGAGTGTTACACCACACAACATCAAAATACATATTCTTGTCAGAGGTATATGAAACATTCTCCAAAATAGATCACACACTAATCCATAGCACATACTAAAGCAAATGAAATGAATTGAAATTATCCCACGCATACTATCAGACCATAGTGCAATGAAATTGGAAATCAAAACCATAAAACTCTATAAAAACAAAGAAATTAAATAACACCTACTGAACAATGAATGGGTTACAGGTGAAATTAAGCCAGGCATGGTGGCGCACGCCTTTAATCCCAGCACTCGGGAGGCTGAGGTAGGTGGAGCGTTGTGAGTTTGAGGTCAGCTTGGGCTACAACGCGACTGCAATATCGGCCTGAGTTATATAGTGCGACCCTGCCTCAAAAAATTAGGGCTGGGAGTTTGGCTCAGTGGCTTAAGCTCCTGTCTGGCAGGCATGAGGCTGTGAGTTCAATCCCCAGTACCGCAAAAAAAAAAAAAAAAAAAAAAAAAATTTACACAGTATCTACACTTAATTGATAACTCTGATATGCCATACTGGAACTATGTAATCCAATAAAAGCAGTCTTAAAAGTGAAAATTACAACAGTGAACTTTCACATTAGGAAAACAGAAAGAGATCAGAAAACAAACTAACGTTGAACCTCAAACTTCTAGAAAAAGAAGAACAAGTCAAGACCAAAACTTGTACAAGGGAGGAAATTATAAAGATCAGAGCAATACTTAATGCAATGGAGACTAAGAAAACAACACAAAAAATGAATGAATGGAAGAATTGGCCATTTGTAGATTAAATAAAATTGACAAACTCTTAGCCAATCTTCTCTTAAAAGGAAAGAAAAGATTCAAATTCATATAATTAGCAGAAAAAGTTGAAGTCACAATGAACCTTTTGGAAATTCAGAAGATTATCAATACCTATTTTGAGAAGCTTTACTCTAATAAGATGGAACACAGAAGAAATGGAAAGATTCCTAAATACATGTCAATTACCAAAGTTGAATAAAAAAGATATCAAAAATTCTAAACAAAAACTCAGTATCAGTCAGTGAAATTGAAAATGTAATTAAAAGCATACCAACAAAGAAAATTCCAGGTCCTGGTGAATTCACTGCTGAATTCTACAAGAAATTTAGAGAAAATCTAATACTATTACTTCTCAAACTCTTTAATGACATTGAAAGGGAAGTGATACTCTCAACATCATTCCTGAAAACAAGTATTACTCTGATACAAACGCCAGAGAAGGACTCAACCGAAAAAGAAAATTAGAGGCCAATCTTGCTAA
Organism: Dasyprocta punctata; assembly: GCA_004363535.1. Taxonomy (NCBI): domain Eukaryota; kingdom Metazoa; phylum Chordata; class Mammalia; order Rodentia; family Dasyproctidae; genus Dasyprocta; species Dasyprocta punctata. The sequence goes on from RJWM01030556.1 coordinate 18,488, forward strand.
TGAACATAGATGCAAAAATTCTAAATAAGGTACTGACAAACAGAAAGCAGCAAATCATCAAAATGATTATATATCATGACCAAGTAGGATGCATCTCAGAGATACAGGGATGTTTCAACATACACAAATCAATAAATGTAATAGACCATTTTAACAGAGCCAAGGACAAAAACCACATGATCATCTCAATAAATGCAGAAAAAGCATTTGACAAAATCCAACTCCTATTCATGATTAAAAACCCTACAGAAAATTGAAATAGATTGGTCTTTTTAAGAATCAGATAAAAGGCCTCTATGACACACCAACAACCAACATCATACTAAGTGGTCAAAAATGGAAAACTTTTCACTCTAAAATCAGTAACAAGACAAGGATATCTACTATCATCACTTTGATTCAATATAGTTCTAGAAACATTAGATCAATTGGACAACAGAGAGAAATAAAAGGAACAAAGATAGGAAAGGAAGAAGTTAAATTATCATTACTTATGAATGACATGATACTCTACATAGAAGACCACAAAACTCTACCAAAAGACTTCTAGATTTAATAGCCAGATTCAGTAACAAATGATATGGACTCAATGCTCAAAAATCAATAGCTATCAGGTACACAAATAACAAACTCAGTGAGAGAAAAATTAGGGAAATCATGCCTTTCATAACAGCACTGAAAAAAATGAAATAATTCACAATCAATCTAATAAAGGAAGTAGAATATCTCTACATTGAAAAGTATAGTACTCTGAAAAAGGAGATTGCAGAGGATATAAGAAAATGGAAAAATATCCTTTGCTCTTGGGTAGGAAGAGCCAACATAGTAGAAATGGCCATGCTCCAAAATTTTTATACAGATTTAATGCAATTCCAATCAAAATGCCATTAGCATACCTCACAGAACTAGAGAAAACATTCCTAAAATTTATTTGCAAATGGAAGAGGCCTAGAGTAGCAAAGGCAGTCCTGGGCAACAAAGGTAAGGCAGGTGACATCACAGTTCCAAACTTGAAATTATAGTATAAAGCTACTGTGATCAAAACAACATGGCACTGGCAAAAAAAAATCAAAAAACAAAACAAAACAACAAAACAACAATAAAAAACCCTGAAGATCAGTGGAACAGATTCAAAGATGTAGAAACAACTCCAGACACACTCAATCACCTGTCTTTGACAAAAGGGCCAAACATGGAGTTGGAAAAGCTGGCTTCCAATGTGCCAAAAACTAAAACTAGACAAATGTCTATCACCACACACTAAATAAAATCAAAATGGATCAATGATCTAAATAGTAAAACAGAAATATTAAATCTTCTGGAAGAGAGACTAGGCAGAGCTCTTGACAATACAGGTGCAGAGAAAAACTCCAGTGGCATGGGAAATACTACAAAGAGTCAATAACTGGTATCTGATTTTATTAAAGAGCTTTTGCATAGCAAAGGAAATTACTAACAGAGTGCAATGACAATCCACAGAGTGGGAAAATGTTTTACCCAGTTGTTCTTCAGGCAAGGAACTAATATCTATAATGTATTAAGTACTAAAAAGTATCAGATCTCCTAAATCCACAGATCTGATCCAAAACTGAGCATCTGAGATGAATATACACTTCTCAGATGAAAAAGTACAAATAGCAAATAAATATATAAAAAAATGTTCAGCATCACTGATCATTAGAGACATGCAAATTCAAACAGTCCTGAGATTCCTTCTCATCCCAGAATGAATGGATCTTGTCAAGAAATTAACCAATAACAAATGTTTCTGGGGCTGCGGGGAAAAGGAACATTTCTCCACTATTGGAGGGAGTGTAGACTCATGCAACCGCTGTGGAAATCAGTGTAGAGATTTCTCTGAAAACTGGGACTAATATCCCATTTGAGCCAGCTATTTGCTTTCTTAGTATCTTCTCAAAAAGATTAAAGGATCATACCACAGCAATATTGTTGGGAGGCATTGAAGCTGGAAAATGACCCACACATGACCTTACCAAAGTAACAAAGAGCACCTGGGTCAACCACATGAAAAAGTTGCTACAGCCCAGAAAAACAAGAGGCTTCTACAAGATCCATGCCTGGGTTGCTAGGCAAAGGGGTTGAGATTGACAGCATCCTTCCTCGTATATAAATAAACATGCAACATTGGTTGAGCAGTTCCTTGGCTCCACTGGATCCCAGCTTTGTCTCTTTATTTTTCTCATCCTCTCGTGGTCCTTCACCTCAAGAACCCCAGGAGCCACATGGGTCATGGCAAAATGTACGTGCACCCATGTTTATAGCAGCACAATCTGTCATGGCTAAATCTTGGAAACAATCCAAATGCCCATAAACTGATGAATGGATTAGAAAAGATGTGGTTTTTTTATACAGTGGAATGCTGCTCAGGTATAAAGAAAGATAAACAGGGCATTTATAGCTAAATGGATACAACTTGAGACTGCAATCTTAGTGAAATAAATTGGACATGTGAATATCACATTGTCTCACTGATATGAGAAACTGAAAGTATAAGTAAGAACAAAAACATACAATGGATACTGTGAAATAAGAAGAAATGTTTCGAAAGGAAAGGGGAAGTGGGGTGGCAGGAAAGAAAGGGAAAAGGAAAAGTGAGAAAAAAGGATAAAGTGGAAGCAAAACTTTGTAAATAACAAGAGGAGGAGAGGTTGAAGGGAGGGCAGGGGAATGGAGAAGTAAAAGGAGAACTAAGGTATATCATGTACAGGCACAAGATCCCTATGATGAGCGCAATCATTTTGTATATCTAAATTGTACCGATAAACTTAATAAGAAGACTTCAATATTCAGAGTTATATGAATTCTTTCTCTTCTATGTTTTCTTAATTTCTTCTTTCCATTCTTACTGTCTTTTATATCTCATGCTCTTGACTGTTAATATGTTATAGACTTTTGAGTAGTTAGCATGTTTAAGAGTACTTGGTGTCATATTTATTGCAAGTAATTTTGTATGGTATTTAATATCATAAAGGTACACAATTTTAGAAAAAAGATTTTTCTTAATATGAAGTAAAAATCATCTTGTAAAAATTTTGATATTTGTATTTCATTCTTCCTTCTCTTATAAGTATTAAAACCTTAATTTCCATCTACTGTCTTCTTGCATATACAGTAACCAGGTTCTTTACAGTCACCACTCAGTAGCTGATCATCTTTTACACATTTACATTGATTATCTGCCATGTTAGATCTGTCCAATTGAACCCTAGAAAATAAAAGAATTTTGATTTTAAATTAAGATTTACTTCATATATCAAGTCTACTAAATGAAAATCATGACATGTTTTTATAAAAAGAGAAACATTTCTTTGTCATATTTATTAATATATTAATGAAAATAATGTGTATTCTCTTCAAAAGTTCTGCAAGGAGATGGTGGAGATGAAAACTCCAAAACACCATCCCTCCAGTTAAACAATGACAAAGCTTGCCAAAACATTCAGATTCAATTTTTCAAAATTCTAAAATCTAATTAAAAACAAAATTTATGAATGATTTAATGAAATAAAGAAGGCAATAAATTTTTTTCATTTAAGAGAAAATAGATACAGAAGATAGAAACAAAAATCAAAAAAGACAGACAAACAACAGCAACAGATCTGATACGATAACATTGTAGGTTTACACACTGAGGTGGTTGAAGTTTGACAGTAGTTACAATATTGCATATCGTTACCTTCCTAGGGGTTGGGCTTATTGACAGATATAGACATGTAAGATTCATCAATTCAGGTATATTAACTTTTCTTTTGAATAGCTATTGTATTTAGCAATATGGTTTTTTAAACTGTCTTATTTATGCATATTTATAAATTTATGTCTTTTTCCTTTTCTCCTTCTTCCTTCCTTTCCCCTATGAATACCTCTTGTTATTATTGAAATAACTACCCCTAACATCAGGTCTAATATAACCAAGTGAAATAGTTCAGAGTGAAACCAATAAAGCATAAAAGAATGGTCATACTTAAGAGAAACAAAAAACTAAAGAGATCAGCAAACAACAACGTATCCGATACTGTAAAATTGTAGGTTTAGTAATTTAGACGGTTGGAATTTTACAGTGGTTGCAACTTTGTATATTGTTACCATTAAGGGGACTATTCAGATTGACATGTAAAGACATGTAGGATTGATCTGGTCTTATGAATATCAACTGTTCTCTCTCACCAGTTAATGCATTTAGTAGTATAGACTTTTAAACTGTCTTATGAATACCCTTATATAAAACTACATCTTTTTTCCATATCTTCCTTCCTCCGTTCCCCTTGTAATACCTCTTATTGTCTTCAAACTAAATGCCCTTACCAATTGGTCAAATATAGTCAAACGAGATAGTACTGAATAAAACCAATAATAGATAAGATAATGGGGGCAATACATAGTAATGTAACATTGATTTCTATGATGCCTCATATTAGCTTCAAGGAAGTTGCCTATATTATCTGTTGTAACACAATCATACTAAGATAGATTAAAATCCCTCAGAACAGAGCAGTGAAAGTAATACCTGATTTTGAAGCAGGGTGATCATATATCACTGAAGGCTACCCTTATAAATTTTGTTATCTTTACAATAGCTGTCTTTGTCATCGTTTATGATGAAGATAGGCTGGTCGAGGTAGAATAGGATTAAACTAAACAGCTCATTGAAAACAATACTGGACTTAAATCCCGTTAATGGATTATTCATTTGTCTGCCCTGCTCGGTGGTATCTCTCTGTCTCTTTTTCTGGAGCAGTGGACTTCTTTATCTCTCTCTAGAATGTCCTTCAGTATTCTCTGTAGAGTTGG
>RJWM01030557.1:0-23278 GCA_004363535.1 Dasyprocta punctata
TTTTTTTTTTTTTTTTTTTTTTTACATTCTAGCTACTTCAGCTCTGGTTTCAGACTTCTGATACCAAGTTGTGGGCAATTATTTTCTAAGTCAACTAAAAGGACTTTAGGTTAAATAGTAATCAGACTATAATGGTCTGTATTGTGGTTTCCTACTATAATCCTGGAAGAGGAAAGACAGCATGACACTTCTCTAAAAGTTGGCTTCTCTGTTTCCAAAACTCAAGTGCATTTTAGGTGTCTAAATATCAAGGACAGTTCAAGTGCCTTGAATATTCTAAAATTATGCAATTGGGTGAACAAGTATATAAATTTCTTTTTTATATATTGTTTGTATTTTACAAAATGTACAACCACCATTTTCTAAGTTGGAAAGTGTGTAAAAATGAATGACTATATTAGTGTGCTTTAGGTTAAAGTGTTTAAGTTTACTGAGTATCTTTAGATACACAAATAATTCAATATCACCACCTCCAATTTATTTTTGTAAAAAAAAAAAATCCTTAAATGGAACCTTCTCTTCCTCACCAGCTACCCTAATCTAATATTCATTTCCTTTAGGATGCGTAGAGGCAGGATTTGATATGATTTAAACTTTTTGTCTTACCAAAATGGCCACATAGTAGTGTCATAGAATTTAGGAAACTGACCTCATTTAACCAAACAAGTCATTGAAAACCCACAGTGTGCCCCAAATTAGGCAGACATAAATAATTTAGGAAAATTTATGGAAAATTCAAAACTATTTAGAGAAACAAGATTATTACAAAGACTGGAGAATGATGAAATATGTTATTTGATTAGGTACTACATTGCGAAATGCTGATTGTAAAAAGAAAATGAGGACTTAATCTTACAAAAATTCCAGATTTTTGTATTGAGAATCCTGATTCAGAATTTTTCTCTCACACTGTGCTGAAAATGAATGAAAAGCAGCTCCTCGGGGTGGCGAGGGGACAGGTTTGGCAGCCCAAGCATTAAAATACGTGAACGTGGCCAAACCCTTTAACTTCTCTAAGCCTCAATATTTTGACCTATAAAATACAGATCAAAATGCTTACCTCATGATGTAGCGAGGCTTAAGGAACCCACCTAAAGCACACAGTACGGAGTTTAAAATGGAATGTAAAGTAAGCAGTAGTTATTGTCATTATTATAACATGATCCAACCCTTCTCAGCACTTAGCCTAACTTGCTCTGGGCAAAGAATAATTTACCTTCCCATCGCTGTGGGGTTCAGAAGTAACAACTTCCAACTTTCTCTTCTCCTAAACTATTTCTGTCTGGGGTTTTACATAGAAAGGGTTTGATGCTTTTGTTCCCTCACTCCTTTCTCTATTCCTCTCTTTTACTAGATTCAGAACCTCTGCAGTGTTTCCATTCTGAACAAGTATTCCGTCTTTGAAGGAAACACAACCTCTGACACTGGAATGGGATAATCTAAACTTTCGAGGTGCTTGTGTACCTCATCTCATCATTTTATTCTAAAATCTTGTAAGAACAGCAAGACCAGTAGTCGTTTCCTCATCTGTAAAGTAGGGATAAGAAGGCACAGGGTGATATCCAACTTTTCACAATATGAGACTTCAGCAGAGGCCCAACGACCGCCCAGCTCATCCCCACGATTCAGTATGATTTCCACTGAAACGCTGAACAGAAAACTCATCGCGTCATTTCATTACTTTCCCAGGAAAACCTCCAGATCATGACCTGATGTTGTGAGGAACATAAAGAGATACTTGGCAACCACTCATTTAAGTATCCGTGGGGTGCTGGGTGCCAAGCACTCTTCTAGGCACTAAACATGGCAGTAAAAAATAAAAATAATTTCCATCTTCACAGAGTTCACGTTCTACTGGGGGAGACAGACAATAAGCAAATATGTAAAATATTTTCATATGTAGGAAAAGAGGAAGCAAGATCAAGCAGTGCAGGGAGAGAGGAGTGGGAGGATGGTGTCAGTGAGTCTGAGATACGGAGAAGGATGTTTCCATTTCAGATGAGATAGCCAGGAGGAAGATGGCACTGAAAAGGTAACATTCGAATGAATATTGAAGGAGGTGAGGGAACTAGATATTGGGACATCTGGAGGAAGAAAGCTCTTGGGAAAGCCACAGCAAGCATAAAACAGAGCTGGAAATGTTGCTGAACTGATTGAGAAACAGCAGGTCAGTTAGTGTGGCTCGACTGGCTAAACCGAGAGCTGAAGAAAGGAATAAGAGAGCTGGGTTTGGCGGTGCATGCCTGTAATCTCAGCACTCAAGAGGCTGAGGCAGGAGGATTGCTACAAGTTCGAGGCCACCCTGGGCTACATAGTGAGTTTAAATCCAGCTTTAATTAGGGTTAGCCTGTCTCAAAACTAAAATAAAATAATAAAATAAAATAAAACAAATAGGAAACAAGAGTCAGAGAAGTCGGGTACAAGGCCCAAGCCAGATCAGGTAGGGCTTTGGGAATCATTGTAAAGACTTGGCTTTTGCTCTGAGTAAAATGCAAAGCCACTTCAGGATCTGGAGCAGTGCAGTGTTAATGACTTTAACAGCTGCCTCCTTGAACATAGACTCAAGGAGGGGGGAAGGATAAAGTGGAAGGGGCTAAGAAAAGGTGAAAGCACTGAGGCGGGTAGGATAAGGTAGAAGCATGGAGACGGTGAGAGACCATTGTAATCAACTAGGTACTTGATAAATAGTGGGCACCCTCACCCCACCCCCATTCCATGAAGAGCCATGGTTAACTCATGCGGTGCTGCGAATGACATCAAGGCCAAGAACTCCGTGCGCACCCTTTGATCCAGTGGATCAGAGGCCAGGCTGAGCTTACACACATTTGGAAGCCACTGGCAGCGTCCCACATGTCAGGACTCTCAAATCTAATCATCTGAAAAGTTACTCAGGCTAAAATGTTTCTTTGCTGTGAACTAGACTATTGTGAACTTGAGACTGACATTTGGCTTTCTGTCCTGATCCGAAGGTTGGTGTTGGTGGCGATCCTCATCGGTAAATTTTTTTAGTGGGGAAATGGACAAATATTTAACAAACGAGATTTGTTTTAAAGACATGACATTTCAAAACATGGGGAAAAGAAGAGGCAGTTAACATACTCCTCTTCGGTGGTAAAATAATAAGAATCATTGAGGTAGGTGATGGCAACAAATCTCAATTTACTCCAACACAGGCATCTCCTTGATTTCATGAAGAGAAAAGAAAAAGTGTGTGCAGAAGCACTGCAAACCTATCTATGACTCAAGTAGAGTGACAGGAAGCTGCCTGTCCGGAAAAGACACTCGGCCTCAGTTTCCTCATTTGTGTATTTAAGAGATTGGTGAATAATCAGTGTAATCTACTATGAATCACCCCAGTTCTAAGCATCTATGGTACTGTGGGTGGTCTTTGTTAAAGAAAAATAGAGGAGAATGATTTCATTTAACATCTGGTCAAGAATCCAGGTAAACAATCCAGCACTTAATTCTTTTGCACATCTAGGAAATATGAGCATGTGCAAATTCTTTCACTCTTGGCATCAGGAAAAAAATTATCAAACGCATCTCAAAGTCTGAACATCTGATATATTACCAAACTCTTGAATTTAGAAAAATGTTACAAGACCCAGCTTTTGCTGAATGTATTTGGGTAGATTTTTGTTAAACCATACCCCTGATACCCTTCAGACTCATGTGCTATACCTCAAGGTCTTGGGTAGGCTTAGGCCATATCCCATCTGTAGTCCTCTTTTCAAGAGCACAAAGTATGTGGAAATATTTCGTTATGCTTTTATCAATCTCCTCAGTTCACTTCAAGGGCCAGCCGTACTCTGGGGCTTATCATCTTGGCAGAAAAGGAAACTGTTAGGAGGTCAAACAAGGGCCCATTTCCTCCCTCCAGGCCAGCTGTGACCTTCCATTCCCAGAAGTTTTGTTCCTTTAGTTTAGCCTGAAGTCTTTGTCCTCTAAAAAATGCAACATACTGAGAAGATTTTCACTTAAATTATTCTCAGAGTTCTTTTTTTTCTTTTTTTTTGGTACGGAGGAATTGAACCTAAGGCCTTCACACTAAGCTACATCCCCAGTTCTTTTTTATTTCGATATAGGGTTTTGCTAAGTCACTAAGTTACCCAGGCTGGACTGAGACTTGGAATCCTCCTGCCTCTGCCTCCCAGTGCTGGATTATGGGTCTGTGCTTCCATGCCCAGCTCTCAGATTGACATTTTAAGAACTGATTTGAGGTCAACTCTTGATTAGCAGAGGTGGGACAAACAGACATGTCCCGTTGGAAGGGAAGAGTTGGGTCCCACAGTGCAGATCATTTGGGAATGTTCTTCAAAAGAAGTAAGGGAAGCTCCCAAGTTAAACGTTCTCTCCTCACCAGTTTTTCCCAGGGTCCCACAAATCCACAGCCCCATCAAAATCTTCCTTCCCAGCTTCTTGCGGAACTCTGCATTCCTTAGTTTAAGTCAGCTCAAACATTGCCCTTGTGGTTAGCCAAGCATATATTTCTATTTTTTTCCTGCTGCCTTCTTGATATGATTGTCACATGAAGTATAGAATTACAGATTTGACAATGTTAGAGGCCGCTTTGTCCAAATTTCAACCCCAGACAGAGAATCTGCCTAGGATTTATCTTTCCATTGGGGCCGCTCTGTTGATGTTTGAACTTTCCAGTAACAAGGACTCCCCTGCTTTATCAGGCACTGTGTCAAATGATAGACTAGTTTATTTTAGGAAGTTCTTCCTCCCATTGAGCCAAATTCTGTCTGAACTTTAATTCATCACATCTAGTCTCCCAGAATCCCAAAGTTCAAATACAAACATTCTCACCTGACCTGACGAACAAAGTCCTCCTCCTATCTTGTTTCTTTCAGGAAACTTCTATAGAGTCTTAACGACCTCATGCTTGACAAGCCCACTCCTATCTCAAAAGTAAAGGTGGTCTCGCTAGCCTAAGCTAAGGGTTGTGAGGAAGAGGTTGTACATTATATAAATAACTATATTAGCTATACTAAGACCTTTGAATAGCTCTTATATTCTACTCAGCATATAACATTCTCTGGGGAGGTAAACCTAATGCTTAGTAGGTTCATTTCCCAGCATCTGAGAACTCACTGCAGTTTCCAGTAACTTCTAGTATCTCACTTACCATTAATTTATAATGAATACTTTGACACAAAACCCCGAACAAATAGCTTCCTATCCAAGTTAGCTACAAAATCAAGAACTTCTAAGTTTCTGTAATAACCTATAGCCAGGATTGTCTACTGTATTTAACCAGGCTCTTCATGACATCTAGTGGCGAAATCTGGAAAAGTTTCCCAAACTAGAAGCTGCTGAGAAGCTAGAGAGGAAAACAAAACAAAAAAAAAAACCTTAATCCTATTTGATATTTCCTCTTTCAATATTGGATTTTTTCAAATTGTAAATTAAATTTATTTTTCAATCCATTATAATTATATACTCATCTTTGTTTTTAGGCATCTTCGTTATTTTATATTTGGACATTCTTTTAAATCAATCACTTTTTTTCACAGATACCAGAGAGAAACACCACCTCCTTTTAGAAAAAGAAGCATTTTAGAAGAGCATAAACAACTATATTTTGATCTAGAAACATACTACAATTTTTTTTGGCATAAATGTGTTCATCTTCAAATGTGGTTTTTAGATTTTCAATTGCTGTGAAAGCTGAGTCATTTATAGTTAACCTTGAATGTATTGTTACTCACAATTAGAAGTAGATAAATTTCACAGGCAGAGAAGCTGACAAGTCTTTAAGACTTCACACTTAGTTTTACAGGAAGAGCTAAAGTTAATTAGAAGTGATTATACATACATTGCATGTGTGTGTTTGTGTTGTTGCACACAGACACCAGAGAGGCCCTGGGAAGGTTGCATTTTTTTTTTTTTTATGTTTTAAAAATAAACATAATCTCCTTCCCATGTGTTGCTATAAGCCCAGTAAATCTAGGAAGCTCAGCAGGGTTGAACAAGGTCATTTCTTGTCAGGACTCCAAGGGGGAGCAGGAAGCAACCCCATGCATCAGATGCTGGCATCCTAATCCCTGCTCAGCATGAGCTTCCCAGGCATGTGGGACAGTGATGCCAACGCCGACACACTGGCAGACTGAAGCTCTGACACCGGCCATGGTCCAGCCCAGTGCCGTGGCTCTCTACCCTCAGTGCCCCGCACGGTGGAAATATATCCTCACCCACGTAATAATGGCAGAATTCCAAATGAGTTTGCTCACATCTTAGTCCTGGTAAATAGGAAAGTAGTCATACAGGCATGCATCTAATCTCATCTCACTATCCAGAAGGCTTTATGGATTTATTTTCTATTGAATTTAACTGTACATATTTAAATACATTTTGTTAAATTTAATATACCTAGTAAAGGGATAAACATATACATATTTAAATATAATTACTTCAAAACAAATCGAGATATATATCTCCATAGATCTACCTCTATAAAGAAAAAGAAGAATGCATATCAAAAAAACCTTATGAACATATAGGTAAACAATACCTAGAAAAAGACACATGGAAATCAGGAAATGGGGTTTTCGATGGAAAAAACCTGAAGACAAGGGGCTGAAGAAGAGAAATGGTGATCAGGAAATTACTCCTTTCTGTAACTCTAATCTGAAAACTATCTCTACTATCTAGCAAGCAAAACCTGATAATTTTAATCCCAAAGCAACTCAAAAAATGCACATCTTCACCTTGCTATAAGGCGATACAAGACTTTGGATTTATAATTAGAAATTAATGTGGTGATTTCAGGTTTCCCATCCAAAACACACAAGGCAGAGGAGTTACCATGCCAACTCTCAACAAGTGGAAGAACAAACTGAGAAATCAGTAATTCTTACATTCAGCAGGGAAGTGAGGTCACGGGGCAAACCACTACTGCCAAAATTGGACAGACAGGCAGGCAGACAAAGTAAATCATAATTTCCCAGAGCAGAACCCCTCACAGGAACCACTGGCTGGGGATGAGAATCTAAACTGACAGTTGATGAAGGCTTAGTGTGGACAAGTCTGAGAGATTAAAACTCAGTGTGTGTATGGGGGTGGGATGCACACCTTTGTGAGTTTTACTTCCAGGAACTCTATCAAGTTCTCACAGAGAAGAGTCCTCTATGTTTCCTGCTGGAGGGGAAAGAAATCATCTTGAAAATTTCCAGAACATTGTGTTCTTATCAATGTACAATTTTAAAAGACTGAATGAGCATCAGAACCAGAGTCAGATACAGCAGAAATGTCGGAATTATCAGAGCAGGAGTTTTTTTCAAATTATGATTGATATGCTAAATACTTCAGTGGAAAAAATGGACAACAGGAAAGAACAGATGAGTCATGAAAGGAGAGATATGGAAATTCTAAGAAAGAAGCTAAAAGAAGTGTTAGGGCTGGGTGTGGTGGAGCATAACATATTCAAACTTCAGGAAGTCAAAGACATAGAAATCTTGAAAGAAGTCATAGGGACTAAACAACTTACCTACAGAGAAACAAAAATAAAAGTTATATCTGACTTCTCAGAAATCATGCAGATAAGAAGTGGACTGATTAAATATTTAGAGTGTTTAGAGAGCTGGGCATGGTGGCTTGCATCTGTAATAGCAGCTACTCCAGAGGCTGAGGCATGAGGATACCAAGTATGAGGCCAGCTTGGACTGCTCAGTAAGACCTTGTCTCAAAATAAAAAAGCTGGAGATGTAGTTCAGTGTTAGAGTATGCGTAGTACAATGAAAAAAAAGTGTTGGGGGAGACACCAACCTGGAATTCTGTGCCCTGTGAAATTATCTTCAAAGTTGAAAAATAAAGAAATGCTTTCTTAGAGAAAAATGGGGCAAATTTGCTGTTAGCAGATCTATCTTTCAAGAAATGTTAAAAAGGTCTTCAGAGAAAAAGAAACTGATATTAGTCAGAAACTAAGACCTAAAGAAATAACCAGGCAAGGAAAAATAGAGAAAAGTAGGGAAAATAAAAAGTTTTTTTTCTTATTCTTAATTGATCGAATGGATAACTTCAAAATAATACCAACATACGATTTTACACACACTTATATAAGCTTGGACACAAGTTAAATGAATGACAATAATGATACAATGGATAGGAAAAAGGAATTAGAATGATACTATTACTATAAAGTATTTGTATTCTCTATGAAGCAATGCAGAGTCATTTGACAGCAAACATGAACATTTTCTGGGGGAACAACTTAAAAGAGAGTAAAAGTATGACTGTTATAGTAAGAAAAAAGAGAAAATAGAATAATACAAAAATCTCAGTCAAAAATCACAAAAGGAATGGAAGCACAGAATATAAAATTAGGAACAAAGAACAAGGTCAAGTCTCAGCAGCTTAAGCACTTGCCTGGCAGGCGAGAGGTTGTAAGTTCGATCTCGGTGCCACAAAAAAAAAAAAAAAAAAAGAACAAGGTCAAGGGCTAGAGGACTGAGTGGTAGAGTGATTGCCTAGCAATGTAGGTTTGATCTCTAGTACCAAACAAAAAAAGGCAACAAAACTGGGCATGGTGGCTCAGGCCTGTAATCCCAGCACTCAGGAGGTTGAAGCAGGAAGATCATCAGGAGTTTGAGGCCAGTCTGGTCTACAAAGTGAATTCAAGGCTAGCCTGAACTACATAGTGAGACTCTGCCTCAACTAAAAACAAAGAAAAGAAAAGAAAAAAGAAAAGGAGGGCGGACCAAAAAATGTAACAAACCTGGTGAATGCTAATTAAACTAGTACAGACAATTTACACATACAGTAAGCCCTGTGAAAGTTTCCTGCAACAAGTTTTTGGGGTCTTGGTTTGTTTTGTTATGAAACAAATTTTTGCTATGTTGCCCAGGTTGGTCTCAAAGCCTGGGCTCGAGTGATCTTCTTGCTTCATTTTTCCAAGTAACTGAGACTACAGGTACATGTCACTGTACCTGACTTAAATCAGACTTTCTTTTTTTTTAATGATTTATACAGATGAGAGACCATATGAATGAAATTAATGCATGGTTGTTGTAAAATCATATTATTAATTAAATGGTAAGTTTTTAAGGAGAAAATTACATGAAGGAACTGATTACAAAGTGGACTCCTTTGACATTCATAGTTTATTAAACATGAGGATTTTAATGAGAAAAATCACAGAATCAGTGAATTATCAAATTACAAATATTTTAAGTACCAGGAGCTTATATCCTGAAGGACAATGCTGCAAGTTCCTCATGTAGAAATGGTAAGTTCGGTCCTTAGCACCAAAAAAAAATTTAAAAAAGAAAGAAAGAAATGATATCACTCAGGAAGAATGACGTAAAGCCTCAACCAGCAACCAGTGGGCTACCTCACTGTATATATTAATTTTTAAAAGATTCATTTTATTTCAATCTGGAAAAATAGTTTCTTTCAGAAATAATTTTAAGGGAAATTATTTTGCAGATGTTCCAAATTTTATGAAAAGATTGAAGAAAATAAATAATATTAGCATATAGAGTTATTTGTGGCATATAAATAACTGCAATAATCAGTATAACAATAAGAAATACAGCCTGGGACCTACAGACATACAGTATCTTCCAGTATGTGCTACATAATACAAATTTTGAATAGTTGGACATTTTACCTGTGAATGCCATATGTAAACTGTAAATTAACAGATACAGCATCATCTCCCAGGAATTTCTACCCTGCATACTAATATTGTTTCTTTACTTCTTTTCAAATACAACTGTTACTAGAGTACTGTAAGTTATTAAAAATGAATTTCAGCTGGGCATGGTGATCCATGCCTGTAATACCAGCACTTGGGAGGCATAGACAGGAGGACTGCTAAGAGTTCAAGGCCAACCTAAACTACAAAGCTGAATATAACTGACACCCATATAGTACCTCATTCAAGAGCAGCAGAGCATATATTCTTCCCAAACTCACATGAAACTTTCGCCAAGACAGGCAACATATGTCAACATTGGTGTTCTATCTAAAAATTCTTTGCCAAACCAAAGGACATGGCTCATCCCTATGAATCATAGAACGTACCTGAACACACTTAAAAGAAATCATACTAAGTAAAGGGACTTGAGCATTCACAGAATTTAGCATCCATGGCAGATCCTGTAATTGTTTCCCTGTGGATACTGAAGAACTACTCTATATGATTTGCAAATATCTTCTTCCATCTCTTTAAGTTTTTAATTGTCATGAAATTTCAATGTATCTTTTTTTTTTTTTTTTTGGTGCATACTTCGCCAAATCTAAGGACATGACTTACCCCTAAGTTTTTATATAGCTTTAATATCACATTGTCTTGATTGCTATGACTGTATAGTTAGTTTTGAGATGAAAAAGTGTGAATTCTCTTCTGTTCTTTTTAAAGATTGTTTTGGGTATTCTGGGTTCTTTGCAATTCCATTTACATTTTAAAATCAGATCGTCAATTTCTATGAAGAATTCAGCTAGAATTCTGGAAAAGACTGCATTGAATCTGTCGGTCAGTTTCAGATATACTGCCATGCTAGCAATGTTTTATGATTCATGAATTTTTAAAATTTACATTAATTTCTTTCAACAGTGTTTTGCAATTTTCACAGTGTTTCTCCAGCATGAGGGCAGCATCATCCAACAGGCTTGTAGCCCAAGTGGACCAAGAGTGGAAGAAGCTCACCTTGCAAAGTGGATTCTGCTTGAGTGAGTGCATCTTTTTTCACTGTCACTGCCCATGGACATCAGTTCTTCAGTTTTTCAATGCACTCACACCAGAGACTCTTCAGGAAGTCGCAAGGCCTTCAGCCTTGGATTGTGTGGCTTCGTCCTCAGTCCCACTTACTTGGAGGCTTCCAGCCTCTGGAACTGAGTAGCTCCTCCATCCTCCAGTTCTCCAGCATGCAGACAGCCCTCATGGGACTATCTGGCCTATAATCCTATAAGCCAATCAATAAAGTATCTTATTGTTCTGAGTAAGGCTTAGAACTGACATATAGAGCATGCTGTGAGCTAACCAAAGGGGCCTATCCTACTCCATCAAAGTCCCCAGCTTTCTTTATCATAAGGACAGATGTTCATAAAAATGATCAGTTCTTGAAATGACAGACATGCTAAAAAGAATCCTGATAACAACTGCCATAGGGCACTGTGAAAAGTAAGATAGATGGATAGATGATAGAGAAATAGATAGATGGATAGCTGGCCAGACAGTCAGCAGTTAAGAAATTTTGCTGGTAATCACTCCCCAAGGCAATTATAAACTGCATGAATTGCAAACACGCACTAATAAAAAAAATTTCTTCTAAAAGGAAATTTTGTTGAGGATGTAAGTTAGTGGTATGGCACTTGTCTAGCATGGGTCAAGGTCCTATGTTCAATCCCTAGCACAAAATGGGTAATAAAATAATTTTTAAATCCCAGGAAAAATTTTACAGGTTAAAAACAACCCAGAATGTGAATGCCCTAATGTCTTGCCTTCGCATTGCTAGAAATTCCAAATAGAAATCAGATAAGCTGATATTTTAATGGACACCTGTTACTTCCATATAACCTAATGCCAGTGTTTTCATCTGGCCTATTCATTTATATGGAAGCTTCTTACCACTGCTCATTTTGAGTTACATGCTCATTTTCTAAACATAAAGATCAGGTGGAAGCTATGCAGGTCCTGGGAGGAGAAACAAGAAGCCAGTTCGCCCTTCCCATGAACCAATTGGCATGCAGGCTGGGAGACAAGCACACACACACACACACACACACACACGCACAAGCAACCGACTGATTAGGAGGAACATAGGCTGAGTTCTTAGCAACTGAGGTACAAAAACAACTTCATGCTTGTATTGTTTGATTTACTTTGCAGGCCTAGAGCCAGTAGTCTGAGCATCTACTAAGAGGATAACAATATGCAATATAGCAAATATAGGGGATTTTCTTCTGTCTTGTCTTTGAAATCTAATACTGTTCTCACTGTTGTTTTGTCTCATTTTATTGTTTTGTTTCATTCAGTGTTCTATTTTGATTGGTTTTATTCTGCTCTGTTTTGATTTATGTCTGACAGTATGGGCAGCAATTTTGAAGATAACAAGAGGCATTATGGGAGCCATTGTTGATTTCCTTTTACCCTGTTTTAACGTTCTGTATAACTTTCACTGTTTTGTTTTGATTGATTTTATTCTGTTGTTTGGTTGTATTCTCTTTAAAATAAAATTTGTGAAGGTGAAACGGGAGGAAATGTCTACTAAGGGAAGGTGGTAGCAATGGTTAAATTCCTGTTACTTTGATTTCAAGTCCTTTATCATTTTCATGGTTTTGTTTGGTTTGGTTTTATTCTGTTTTGTTTCATTAGTTTCTATTATGTCTGATGGTATGGGCAGCTATTTTGAAGTTAACAAGATATATTATGGTAGCCATTGTTGATTTCCTATTACTTTGCTTTCAAGTCCTATATTGCTCTCATTATTTTGTTTTGATTGGCTTTATCCTGTTTCATTTTGTTTGATTTTACTCTCTCTAAAGTAAAAAAAAATTTTTTTAAGTAAACATAAAGGTCACCTGCAACCAAGGATAAACACACGCAGCAGCATGCTGCATGCTGGTCATGAGTTGAGCCCTGCAAGACTTATGTGGTCAGGGAATAAAACGTGGCCACTACTCCTATCATCCTTGGCCACAGAGAGATCACAGGAATGTAATGAAGAAGTTTCCCATTACGAGAAAACTCTAAAGAGCAGGTTTTAATAACTTATGCTTCATTCTGTTCAAAAAAGTTAGAAACTGTATTACTGAAGAAGCTAAATGGCCCATGCAGAATTCTGACAGAAGAATCATCCTTAAAAAATTAGAAGATTTTAAGACAACCAAAGTAGTCATAAACAAAAGTTCTGGGATGACAGGACAAAATTTCTGATTACAAACAAAATTTTAAAAAAAACCCTGACTATAAAACGAAAGCCTTTACTGACACCTTCTCATATTTTTATGAAGTGTTGCCATCCATCTCCAAGCCTTGCTAATTGTGATGTAAAACTACATTTAATTGCAGACTATAAAAACATCTAAATTTCTTCACCAGGTTTTCAGAATCATTTTCTGCTGACATTTTCCTCAACCAAAAGTATCAATAGAATCAATGATTCTTATAACTGAACACTAGAAAGACTATTTCCATTTTAATGGCCTGATAATTGAGTATCCCTGAGTTTTCTGTCATGATTGATGATTTTTCCCTCTTCATTTATCACCTAGATTTTCTTCCTGTTTATTCTGCTACTTTTCAGGGGCTTCAGCGAATTCCTCTTTCCCTAGCATTTACTTCATTTGCCCCCTTCATGTTCTACCTAGTAGCTCCATTCTACAACAATTTCAACTTTCATTGTCTAAAGTAACTCATAGCGCCCTACCTCTAGCCCTAAACCCAGCCCATTTGTGCTTCTGATCTACTAGACACCTCCACCTGATACCAAAAATGCTTCAGGTATATTATTGTTCCAGACAATGAATCCAAAACCCTATTTATCTTCCACTCCAAAATTGTCATTTCTCCTAAAAACTTTTTCTCCCTTCAACTGCAAGTGAGAATCACGGATTCTGCCGCTACCACTGCCCTCCCCGCTTGTATCTTCCACGTGGCAATAGTAGTTTTACATCAGGGGCTTCTACTTCCAAGTTTATCTTCTCACTCACCTCCACAGGAAACACACCATACATGTTTCCTTTATCTTGGTTAAATTCTTTTCCTTACCATGCTGAAGAACAATTCCAATTACAAAATCACCTGAAGAAACTCCTTGGACCTGAAAATTCATTCAAAATTGTGCTTAATGATAGAGACCAAAGGAAGTGCTTTGGTTAGTACCAAAAATCTTTCATTATTGCTTATAATTTAGTGCAGCAAAGAAGACTATAAATAATTACCAATAGTTTGATGAATACCAGGATGAAATGATTGCAAGGTACAATGATAGAAGAGGAATATGCAACTGCTGAGTATTCCCTGTATCCCTTTTGTTTGAACTGAGTCACAGAGGTAGAGTTTGTCAGACAATTAGGTCAGAAGGAGGTGTTACCAGTGTACATTCCGATAACCATAAATACAGTGCAGCACACTGGGAAAACGAGTAACAGGGGAGAGACTGGTGAAGTAGGGATCATGTTCTAAAAACCTCACACACAAGAGATAACCAGTAACAATGTGGAAGATACACTAGAAAGGCCAGGCAGTTAGGAGAATACACTGAGCAAGAAATGGTGGCCTAAAGACAAGACAGCAAAGTACAGAACATAACTACTAACCTTTGGTCTGATCAGGTAAGGTATATTTAATCATAAGAAACCCAAGAAGTAGATGCTCCTATTTTTATGCAAGACATTCAAGCTCCAAACCTCAAATATCTTGCTAAGTACCATAATAGGTCAGTATCTCCAAGCACTTGTCCAAGTATAAATCAACAAGTCACATTTTCGGAACTTAATTTTGGCCTGTTCAAATTATTACTACAAACTTGTAAGTAAATAAACTTCCTCTTCCCATTGAGAAGCATAAAAAGCCTAACAATTTTTATATTTTATTTTTTGAGATATGGTTTCACTATGCAGTTCAGACTGGCCTTAAACTTTATAGCCCAGGCTGGCCTCGAATTCACAGCAATCCTCCTGCCTCAGCTTCCCAAATGCAGGGGTGCACCACCACATCTGGCCCTCAATTTTAACATGTCCTTAGACTTTAATATTCAAGCTGTGTATAATTTTAATAGTACATAAAATTTAGTAACACATTTTTCAATAACCCTATATATACCATAAAATTTCAAAGTGATCTTATTAGCCCATAAAATTTCCAGTGTTTCTTCCTATGGTGCTGGCATATAAAAATGTGATTAAAAAACAACTGACATCTACCTTTCCTGAAACAATATGGACATAAAGGGGGGGAAATCTTGATCTTAAAACTTACCAAGTAAAGAGTGGGTAATATGGGGCGAAATAGATACACTGAACTCCCTTCCCAAGAAAAAAACATGTGTACATTGGAGGGAAACCTAAATAACTGATGGAATAGGAGGATTAAAGTATGTTCTACACATATGTAAATCTGCCAAAATGAAACCAGTTAGGGCCAGGGATATAGTTCAGTGGCACAGCACCTGCCTGGCAAGCACAAAGTCGAGTTCAAGTCCTGATAGATATATATATAGATACAGATATAGATACAGATATAGATATGTTATATAGATATATATAAAAACATGTAAGAGTAGGAAAAGATTATCTACTAAACATACTATAATTTATGTACTATAACTTCACTGCTCAGCAACTTTTGTGAAATGCATGACACCTCTAGTAAGATGTTAAACTTAAACGAACAGAATATTTTGTTAGCACTTCATTAAATGGATATCTAACTCATTTTTCTTAAAAAACAATTATCTAAGATTATAAATGACCAATTTCAGATGATAAATACCCTACACAAAAATTAACCTACCAAAGTGAACTATATAAACATCAATGTAAGTAACATAGGTAAGCCCTAAATTTCTTTCTGCTTTGCAAAAAGCTTACAAAGGAGAGGGCATAACTAAATGGCTCAACTTCAACAGTTTATTCCATTTTAGACATTAAGAGCAACATGAGAAGTTCTTAACTTTTAGGTTTAAAAAAATTCACATAAAGTGTACTATTGACAACTATAAATAAATTGAAGCCAAGTGTACATTAACAGATTACCTGTGAACACCGTAAAACATTGAGACAAGGATGACAGGTTCCAACTGACATATCAACTCCATCAGTAGATTACTAAGTGACTGCATCCTATACAATATTGAGATTAAGGACAATTTGGGGCTTGATGACGAAGGAGGCCAAAATGGTTTTAAAAAGCCTCATCACAAACACAAGAGTGTGGGGACTGGGTACTAATCCTGCCTTTACCTGACAAAGACTTTGCAGTGAAATATTTTACTTTTGTTTCTGTTGTGGACAGGGTATTATTTCATTGTTGCTTCTCAATAGATATTCATGTTGATGTGAATTTAACAAAATGTGCAAACAAAATTCTTTTTTTGCTGTTTGACAAAACAAACAAAATTATTCGTTTTCTAGAAAGTACTAATAGCTTTAAAGTAGGATTTTTTTTAAATGCTCTCATTCCTCTAGAAAAATCATGTTACACATTATATATATACATATATGTACATACTATTTTAGAAAACAGCATTTCAGCTTATTTTAAGTAATGTCAATTATGCATGTTTATTTGTAAAAAAACTTCTCATAAATGAAACATGTTAGTTACCTAAAAACAGGATTTTTCACTATTTACAATTCAAATAATAATGTAATGTCGGTATGCTGCAGCCGAGTTATAGAAGTCATATAAATGATACAAATCTGATGCCCAACCCTCTACAAATATGAAACTACTTTTACTGAGTCTTCAAATTGCCAAGTATAAATAGGATGAGGTCAGCAATAATTAAGATGAGGCACTAATAATTACTGAAAAAGATTAAGTGTACAAAAGTATAAAACAAAACTCCTGATAAAAATCTTACTCTCAATTTCAGGCGTGATTAATCTGAGATGGTCTATATTTGAATTAGTATAAACTTTTATTTTTGCGCTTCTGCCACCACTAGGCCCAAGGCAAGAAACTGTGAATACATAAAATAAGAGACATCACCACAGTTACTATATTCACATACAAATAAACTAAACATTAAAATGACACTTGGGTTTCAGAAAGTGACCACAACTTTCACATAATTTTTTATAATCACATATAAATACACTGATCTCCCAAGGGCAAACGGTATTTGTATCATATCTTTTAGACAAGAATGTCCTGAAATGTACTAACTGAATCACAAGTTATACTCTTAGTACTTTTTTACAATATTAAATTTTAAAAATACTTCGAAATATAAAAATCAAATTTACTAATACAATACTTTTTAGGTAATTTTAAGATAAAAAAACAATAAACAGATGCTTTGTTTGGTCAGCCTTTTGTGAAAAGTCTTAAACACTTGGGCAATTCATTATCAACCTTAAATTGTATTCTTTGTACATTAATACTACATGTTTTTGTAATCAAATAATACTGAATTAAACATGATTTCTATTGTTTCAGTTCACTGCCCTATATTTTTTCCAACTGTCTGAATTCAATACTCTTCTATTAGTAAAGAAAATGGCAGACTCAAACTTTAACATTTATTCAGAAGGGATTAAAATCTTGAAATGAAAATGTGTAGACTAATAGTTCAAGGTAAGAGTAACTTAATCTCATTGAACCTGTTTATTTCTGGTAGTTTGTAACTTGAGTAACTTCTTTTGCCCAGACAGTCCAATGTCTTAATAAAAATGCAAGTCAGTATACCTTTCTACTTGGTTAGCTATTCAAGTTTATCAAAAGCACTTGCTCTACGTGCCTGTATATGTGTGTGTTCACACATGCTCCTGAATTCCTTGTAACAGGGTTGTTCCTCTAAAGAGAGAAACTAGCTTTCAACTGATATGCTACCAGATACTTAAGTCTCTCCTAAAATCAGAAGCTGAATAATTTTCAAATAAAAGGTAAGGGAAAATACTTAGATAAATGACAAATTTTAAGCTTGGCAAAAGTAGTGACTTTTATTTACAATTGCATGTATCAAGATTACAATAGAAACACTAGTGATACCATCTGAACAAAAGCAATGATTTATTGGTGATGGCAATGAATGCAACATTGACAGTCTCTGGAGAGAATCAAGCAATTATCCAGGAGCTGCAAATCTGATTGCAATAGGTCTTCCAGTGTCATTTGAACCTTAATGGCTTTCTCCTTTTTTGCCAACTACCTAGAAAAACAAACAAACAAAAGCTTTATGTACAATATTGATTTAGAAATACAGGGTTTCTGCAAAAATACTAATGTAATCACTTTTAAAACCTGGTATTAATATTTATCCTTAAATTTTTTTGGCATGCAGTGTACTTTCACTGTGGAAGCAAGCGGTATCCCCCCCTCCCCTTCCTGAACCACAAGGAATTAAAAATGAAACACATGCAGGCTATTTTGGATTCCCACCCTGTTTTAAGAAAAACTAATGCAATTTTTCCAAACAAGGTTGACAGTTTAGAGAAGTTAATAAAAAAAGATGATGCTATATGAGTAAAAACATATTTGCATAGTATTTTTAGGCAATTAGAAATCAAACGCTGATCACAAAATAAATCAGAATTTTAAAAGTATGCTAAACTAATGTCTTCACGCCAACAAGTTTCTAGACACTTCTTTCAATAAGTATTCGATGAAAAGTGATTTAAAATGACTAATTTTTCTATTTATCTTTTAAAAAGGCCTATTAGAAATGTACTATAAAAAATGTGAAGAATAAACCTTACGTCTGTCAATGATTAGAAAAATCCTCTATTTGAAGTTTGGTTTTACTTTGGTTTTTTTAATGCTCTGGTTCCTACAAATGTGGCAGCATGTAAATGTAAAGAAAAAACTTCATGCATACAAACAATTCTAGAAAACAAAATCTCTGTGGGAGTATCCTATTTTCTTTCTTTTTTATTCTGAGACAAGGTTTCACTATGTAGTTCAGGCTGGCCTTGAACACACTATGTACCCCAGCCTGGCCTCGAACTCACAGCGATCCTCCTGCCTCTGCCTCCCAAGTGCTGAGATTACAGGCACACACCAATCCAGATGGGAGAGTTCTATTTTCTAGTAGAGTGATTTACTTCAAATAACTCAGTTTATCATTAGTTAATAATTCTCATAGCAGAAACATCTCTAAAGAAACCCACCTGTAAAATATTACATTTATATTTGTATAGAAAGATTCATATATACATTTATAAATGCAATTTCCATAGTCTAAATTGATTCTATTCCAAACAGTAATATGTGTACCAACTAAATCTCATTAAGGTCACAGTATATGTCTAGTCCAAAATAGAACACAGCTGTGTCAATGTCATTTATAAGAGATTTAAAAACTTTTCTACCTAAATTTCTAATCCCATAATGCTATCCTGCAAGGAAAACCACTGTTTATTACTTTAAAGACCTCCTCTCTGGTTTTAAAAAAAAAGCTCAACACAATGGAAAGATGATAAAAACATGATGCCATAAAAAAGGATGTGGCCAAGCATTAAGAAAACCATGTCTGAAGAGACACTAGATTGGGGAGGTGGCATTATGTGTACCACAAACAAATTTAAGCCGATTAACACTGAAAGCATTATTGATCATCATATTACTTTGGAAATGCAAAACAACTATTAGATTAAGCAAAAGAAAACAAAAACAACTAATATTAAAAATTTAAATTTTAGCAGATGTGACACAGAAGACACAAATCTGCATACTGTTTCACAGGTTGATAACTCTCAACTTGCCAATATGCATTCTCTGTAAAAAAGAAGAAATTAAGCATTCCAATATGGATTCTTACCCCAAATGTAAAGCTCTTTCATTCTTTCTTAAGCCTTTATATTATACCTCAAACAAAAGTCTATGTACATCAAAATTAGGTGTTAAAGATACTTATTCAGCAGAGTCCATTGATCTTCTATGTTAATATTCTGACTCAGCCTATCATTCAGTCCGTAAGTCCTTCAACTGGCCTTGAGCTTTTATACAGGCAAAAGCAGAGGATACAACCACATCAATCATCAAAGACTTTGGGGCTAACAGTGCAAAGAGAAAAGGAAACCCACACCCCTCAAGTAAAACTTGACTAATGCATTATACTAGCTCTAGTTTAAAACCTATTTCCAAAATGATTCTGTAGCTCCTAAAAAATAAAATTTTAGAATGGATTAAAACATCATCTAATTAAATCTGAAAGCATTATAACAATTTAAGCTTTATTTCAATTATCACTCCTCGAGATGCAAAATGAAACATGAAACAGTAGAAAGTAAAAGTCTGGTGAGCAGCACAGTGTGGTAATGAAATTAAAGCACCTAGCTGCAAGCCCAAGGGAAAATAAAAGGCCAACTGAGAAATATGGCTAGGATGAGATTTGAAGGAGGAGACGGTTGAGGCAATCTAGGAAACAAGGCTGATCCAGGTGATGGAAGCTGTAGACATCTTGCAGTGACAATGGAGAGAACATGGAAAGGGTGAGAGCAGACAGGTGCTAGATGAGCAGAGAAGCAAGGAGGGGAGCATTGTGAGACAAGCTCAATCTTTTTATTACTTCATTAAAAAAAATCTTCTGGTTTTAGTTCATTTGAGTTGGATTAAAAAAGCTGAAAAATAAACAAATAGAAATGTTACAAAAATAGCTGATACGGTGAATGGGCAGTTTAGAAAAATCTACTTTTTACTAAAGTGATAAAAATCTCCTCTGCTTTTCACATGCACCTCATTCCCTAAGAAGCAGAAGCCCCTACAATTTTCTCACTTTTATACACTTTATTTTAGTATTAAAGCAATCTGTGCAAAGAATACATTTTAGCAAAGAAAACATCTACTTCCAATTAAGATGGCAAAGTTTTCATGCTACAAAACAAAGAATATACTTGCAACAACAAAT
Source organism: Dasyprocta punctata (assembly GCA_004363535.1). Classification (NCBI taxonomy): domain Eukaryota; kingdom Metazoa; phylum Chordata; class Mammalia; order Rodentia; family Dasyproctidae; genus Dasyprocta; species Dasyprocta punctata. Next base: position 20,523 of record RJWM01030557.1, read on the forward strand.
AACCAAAGTATATATTATAATCTGTGCATGACACCTTTAAGGGCCAAAACCAGACAGTACTCTAGCCTAGTAAATCTTGAAAGTACATCCTTGTAAATCTACGTAATAGCATGCGAGGTGGCTCAGATTCTATCCATATCCAAAATTTACCAGTATTACCTTAGCTTCTGTCACCTTACTGACATAAAGTTAAGATCAAGGACATTTTGAAAACTGAAATGATCTACAACAACTCGTACAACATAAAAATGCAAACTAAAGTGCTAAACACTTCTTTATCATTCATTAAGCCACTTTATACAGGTCTTGTTACTACAAAGAAGTTATCAAAACTTTCTTCCCTGTGCTTATAAAATATACGCCAAATATATTTTAAAACTTAAAATTTTAATTACAAAGCATAATCTCTTTTCAATTCAAATTGACTGAATAAGGGAAAAAGTATAGTTTGCTTGTCCTTTTCCTACTTTTCTATCCTATCTTGTTATCATTACTACCTTTTACTCCATCAAAATTCTGCTTTTGAAACTTGCTTGAAAGTCCATTTTCTAGCAAGGCATGGCAGTGCACCCCTATAATCCCAGTACTTGGGAGGCCGAGGCAGGACTGCGGTACACAGTGGGTTCAAGGCCAGCCTGGATTACATAGCAAGACTCTGTCTCAAAAAGAAACAACAAAAAAGGTCCTTTTTCTCCACAAACCATTCTACTTTCCCAGTCAAGGTTGGGCTGCATTGAAATGTATGAGAATATTTTGTAGAGGAAAAGATCATGAGTAAAGTTTTGATTAATCTTGATTAGCTTTCCGTGTTTGTGTATTAACCCACAAGAATATAATCCTGCTGTGGACAGGAAACATGACTGTACTAACACTTTACTATAGGGACAAAAAGTATTAACCATGTGCTAATCCCTTCACTAGAAACCAAAGTCATTTATAATTATTAATAGACAACTTTATTCAATGGGCCAATTTCAATTAAACATAAACTAATTTTTTACTACACTGAAACACTCGCATCACATAATATAAAAACAATGAAATTTTTGCTTACTTTTGAGGATTAACACTACAAACACTGGATGACTATAAGCAAAACATCTTGTTCATAAATTACAACAAAATGTAGCTTAATACTAACACACAACCAATTAAACATTATTAAATTTTAAAAGCAAGGGGCTAAGAAGCCCAGAAAATCTACAGGGAAGTTCCAAACAGTATTCAAACTATTCTCATAGCAATTCTTCAAAGTACCGTCCAACCTGTGATTCCTATACTTTTTCTATACCCTTTCAGCAAGTCTGTGGTGTCAGAACTATTTTCAGAATGTTAAACAGTATGTTTTTAAAATTTCTTTAAATATTCATTCATTCATTTATTTATTTTTGCAGTACTGCGGATTGAAACAGGCCCTTCGCACTGAACTAAATCCCCAGCCCTTTTGTATTTTTTGATATGGTCTCACTAAGTCACTAAACAGCCAAGGTGGGGCATTAACCTGGAATCCTCCTGCCTCAGCCTCCAAGAGTACTGAGATTACAAGGGTGTGTTACCACACCCACCTCTTAATATGTAATTAGTTGTAAATATTTTTAAATTTTTCCAGTTTTAACTTCTAATAGATAAGATACAGCCTACATAAATATAGGTTTTTCTTGGTCCTCAGTCTTATTTCATAATTCAAAAGGTAACAGACCAAAAAGTTACGAGAACTTCTCGACAGTAAGTTAAATAAAGTGAAAAAAGTTAAATGAAATGACTATTATAAGCACAAATATTCTTAAGCGAGAAAAGCTTAACAACTGTGCTATCTAAAGACAGACCCAGAAAAGGAGGCATGGCAATCAAAAAAGAAAAAAAGACTAAGCTAGAAGGGATGTGAAAGGGAAGTTACAAACAATAGCTGCAGATAAGATGAGTAGACTGATAATTATTAATGCAAACTATGAACACTACAATTCAATGGCAGACTGGCAAGAAGATGCACATGATAGGATCATAGTTGTCTGCAGGAAAAAAGTGAAGTAGCATAAATTGAGGTGAAAAATAGGAAACTAGAGCCAAGTTAGTGGTAGAAAGAAGACAATTTATGGTAACCGATCTACTAAAGAACTAAGCTAATAAACTATGCAAGGCAGGCACAGTTAAAGCCAAGTACAGTGACATTTAATTAAATAAGCAAAGCAGCAAAGCAGCAAAGCAGACAGCCAAACGCCTTTGTTGCTCACACATTTCCCCAGGAAAACATATATTGTAAAAAATAGATGTTCAATCTCTGCTTCTTCTGATCTAGCATTGTACATCGGTTAAACACCTAGATGTGACAGAGCTAAGTAAATACCAACTTCTGAAAGTTAATTATGCTATGAAACAAGACAGTTATTGAAAAATGACCAGTTAAAACATCCGCTGTCAAAGTTTTCAACTATGTGTAAAAACAGCATATAATTTTATAACACTTCCTGTGATTATGAAATTTAATTAATTTTTCTATTATTGAATTTAAATTATATCTGCTGATACCACTTAAAAGAATAAGTGTTTTCAAGATGTTCTACAGCTCCAATTCTACAAACAATGGTCAGCTGGGAATCTCTTCCTCTAAGGACTGGCAGTTCAGGGAAATTCTTCCTTTAATTATCTCAAGTCCCACTTTGCCAGATGCAGCTATCAGACACACTGCGTCCCTACGTCTCCTACCCTGCTACACATTAAAACTATATATAGCAACTGCAGTTGGTATTGAGAAGCTT
>RJWM01030558.1:0-23517 GCA_004363535.1 Dasyprocta punctata
TTACTTCTGAAATGGCTGGTACTCTCTTGCCTACTACTTTTACACAAACTCCTCACCACTGCCCTGAATGGTATGCCTACTCACGTTGCTAACACTAGTTCACCCATTTATAAAGATTAAAATGTCAAGCAGGTAACCTGTTTTAGGAAAGCCCTTCTTGACTCCAGATCCTCAAATCCAAGCTAAATCTAGGTGACCTCTCTGTATGTTCCCAGAGGACCTAATCACAGTATTTATTATTACTACCTGTCTGATTAGTTCTCACCTTAGTGCCATCTCTTAGAAGCAGAGACTACTTTCTCCATCAGTAGTGCCAAAGTACCTACAAGTCTACCTAGCAAAGGGCACGTCGTACTCTGCTACTCACTGAACCAACACATTATCAAATGCACTGATAAAACCGAGTCACTGACAGTTCAAAGATAAACTAAATAGTTGCAGATCCTGTCTAAGAATGGGTCAGCCGGTATGGACCTAAAGTAATACTTGTTCACCATAAAAAAAAACCTCATTCTATTATATGAAACATAACTACTGGTTATATGCAGTAATGTATTAGTGTATGAAGTTTTTTGTAGTATTTCTTTAGGCTGGTAAATGATCTTAAACGCTAAAGACAGCTTGTTTAACTGTAAGTATACAAAATAACCAAACTACTAAATAACACTGAGCTGACAAATACTCAAAAATTAAAGTATAAGAATTCTTTAATTAGTGAAGTTAAAAATATAATCATGACAAAATTGATCCTTTCAAACTAGACCCTGAAATCAACCATTTTATGGTAACAACAGACAGTATCATGCCATCTACCGAACTTCTATACTTCAAGTGAGGAAAACAAAGTCCTCAGAAGGCAAGCATTTTCCAAGGTCACTCATACACAATGCGTAAAGTACGCATTTTCTGAATAAGTAATATGGTCATGTGGAATACTTTTCCTCCAAAAGGTAACCAACGTTACTAGTTTCCTACATGTATCTCCAGAGTTGTACTACCCATATTCAAGGAAATATGTATTTTCTCACTTTTACACAAATAGCAGCAGCTGCTCTTTACTGTGTAAAATACAGGTTTGAGACCTGTGCCCTTATCCACAGGAAATGCTTCAAAAGGTTGCAGGTGGACAGTTACTAATTATAGCCAGCGTACAACAGCACAGCACTAACGGTGCAAATTGTGAAATTGAAAACCTACTTGCTGCTAGCAGTATGACCACGGCAGATGTTACGGATCAGCTATGAAGTATCCCTAAAGACCTGTGTATTGAGGATGCCAACCTCGTTAACTGATTAATCCACTGATGAGCTCGTGGCTGAAGGGGCTATCAGGAGGCAGGGCCCAGCCGGAGGACGTCAGTCAGCGAGGCCGTCACGCCTCTGAAGGCTGTATCCTACCCTCAGCCTCCTCTTCTCCGTCTGTCTCTTCGCTTCCCTCTGCTTCCAGCAACCAGGAGGCGAGCAGCTTTCCTCCACCACACCCCTCCACCACGATGCTGCTGCCTGGGAGCCAAGGACCATGGGCTAAAACCTCTCAAACCAGGCGCCAACATAAACCTTTTCTCCTTTAAGGACGTATTTTTTATGTATATATGTACGGTCAGGTTTTTCATCCCACTGTGGGAAATATGACTAATACAGCAGATTACTAAGCCATCCTAAGCTTCAACGTCCTCTCCTGCACACTGTGACGACCACTATACCACTCCCCAGAGATGGAACAACGATTAAGAGAAATAATTCAAGCAAACCACTTAGCAACATTCCAGTCACATCCTGAGTAGAGCAAAAACTGACCTAAAACTCCAACATCCCTCCCTTTTCATTGAAAACATTTCTTTTCTTCAAAACTGTCTATAACTTTACAAAAAGGGAAAATTTTTATCAAACAGACATAAAAAATATGTAGTTACAATCAACACTGTAAAAACTTTATTGCACTCTTATGTCTAGTTCTATAAGTCAACATCATATACACTATTTTTTAAAATTTTTAAAAATAAAAATAATAAGAATTAAGTATAAATCAAGTACTTTACTGATAAAAAAATTATTTCATGAAATAACTGGAATTAAAAATAGTATCATTTATAATCACTTCAAAAAAAAACTGAAAAGGGGGAAACACCTAAAAAATGAGAAAAGGATAAAATCAAAACAAAGCTTTTACAAGTGTGGACGGGAGGTGGGGAGAAGAGAGAAATGGGGAAAAAAAGAAACGAGTTATGTATGTACAGATACAAATTCTCTGAATATGATCATTATGTATATCTAAAATGTACCTGGCCAGGGATATAGCTCAACAGCACAGTGCCTGCCTGTCAGGCACAAGGTTGCAAGTTCCATCCCTGGTACCAAAACAATAAAAATAAAATAAAATGTACCAAAAAATCTGATTGAAAAAAAAGAAAAGGAAAGAAACACTTAGGATAAATATAAAAAATACATGCAACAGTCGGGCATGGTGGTGCATGCCTATATATAATTCCAAAACTTGGGAGGGTGAGGCATAAAGATCGCTGCAAGTTCTAGAACAGCCTGGGCTACATAGCAAGTTCAACACTAGCCTCAACTACACGGTAAGACCCTGTGTCAAATAATAAACAAACAAACAAAAATACAGGACCTGTATGCTATGAAGTGCAAACTGCTTATGAAAGAAATTACAAAAAAAAAAAAAAAAACCCCACCAAAATAAGTAGAAGCCGAGTGTGGTGGCGCATGCCTTTAATCCCAGCACTCGGAGGCTGAGGTAGGCGGAGCATTGTGAGTTTGAGGCCAGCTTGGGCTACAGCGCAAGCACAAGGCTGACCGGAGCTACACAGTGTGACCCTGCCTCAAAAAAAAAAACTAAGGCCAGGAGTTTGGCTCAGTGGCTTAAGTGCCTGTCTGGCAGGCGTGAGGTTGTGAGTTCAATTTCCAGTGCCGCAAAAAAAAAAAAAAAAAAAAAATTAAAAAGTAAGTAGAGAAGCGGGAGTTCTTGAATTGGAAAACACTCACTTTTCCAAAAAGTTATAACCAATGCCTAGTGCAGATTAATTTGTGCTGAAACTTTACCTTTAACTACTGTGCTATTTCTGTATGGTTACTCTACAGTAGGGATTAGGAAAACTTCTAAGTAATAGACTTAAGCATTTGCAAGAGAAAGAAACACTTTCTCATCTTCTATCATTCATTTACACATCCATTTCATACACGTTTACACAACCCCTGCTCTGAATAAAAGGCACGGCCAGAGAAAGCTACTCTAGCACTACCCCCTCCACACCACCCAGTCTTCACCTGCTGCCCCAACTGTGAATTCAGGAACAGTGGTTAGCAAGCATCTTCCCAAAAAGAGAGGAGGGCAGCAAAGCATAAAATAGCAGGTAATTTATTGGGACTTGGAAACAAACAGCTGCTGATTCGATACAATTAAATCTAATGCTTTTTTAATTATTGGCAGATAACCAAGTATTATGACAAGAGTTATGACATTATTAGACATGTTAGTTTTCATAGTAATTATTAGCAGAATAACAAGCAGTTCAATAAACTACAAAAATGCAAACAAAGAACAACGTGCCCTTTCTATACTACTCCAGAAACAAATCCATGTTAAACAAAAATGGAAGTTTTAAGCCAAATGAGGGCAAGAAGAAAGTGGTTAGCTGTTTCCCCCAGAATCTATTTTTAGTGTACACCTCTTTCAAAGGGAGTCCCCTAACAAAGCCAAATTTTGCATGGTTGAAAAATTCCCTTTAGGAAAGTTTCAAGATTCCTCAAATCGGATGAAAGTCTCAAGTAATTTAAAGGAGTTTAAGAATAGCTCACCTGACATTTCCAGATTCTAATATAGGACAAAACAGAGTAAGTGAACTATATAAACTCGGGATTATATATCAATTGTGTAAAATTTATCTTCCAACACTTAATGGGATTCTTTGATGTCAGTCACCAAATATCAATTCAGAAGTTGTGATTCTTATATACATAAGTCAGACAATTTTCAACCATAAAATTACTATTAAATGATTTAATACAAAGAAAGATAGGTCCAATATCTTCTCTCAAGATAACACCTTAGAGCTAAATACAAAATGAACTTACCACTTTTTTAAAATCATCCTCTGCTTCGTCAAGTTTTCCTTGTTTGAGTAGTAAGTGACCTCTCTGCAATCTTGCCTAGAAAAAAAGAGGGAACTGTGCTAAGTATACTACATATTTCTAAATTTTCTTTAATCACAAAGAATAAAACTAATAAAATTATTAATATTTCTTTTTCCTTTAAAACATGATTTACCAAATGAGTTTTGAAAAAAACTGCTCAATGGGTCTATCTATGCCGCCTCTGAGAGCTACCCAATGCCTGCACATCTGCTACCGCCCGCACGGAAACCTGCCAACCTTCAGGATCCTGTAATAGACTACAAGTTCCCCACCTCTGAAACTTGGGCACTGGCTCCACTGGAACTCCACTAATTGAGCAGGGTAGCCACACCAAAAACCACTGCTTAACTGGACTACTTCCTCTTTATTCTTCCAGCTTGTTAGCCTCTTAATTTATGTTTCCTTAATGTCTTGCCCTGCCATCATCCATCCTTCACACAGATTTATCTTTCTCAACCACAAAAACAACTTCTGAAAAATCACCCAGCATACTATTCCATCCTCTTTCACAAAGACTGTTAATTCTAGGGGCTAAGCTTTCATTTGCTGTCGTTCAGTTTGATTTGGTTTGGCCATGTGAGCTCACTGGATTGCTCAGGTGGCCTCTAATTCCTCAACTCACGCAATCTTCTCCCTCAGCCTTCCAGGTGGCTAGGGCTACAGTTCCGTGTCCTCGTGCCATGAATTCTAGGAACCTGAAATTCCTCTTGTTCCCCAGCCCACTGCATCACAGCAGCTTTGCCATCCTGCTGCTATGTGAAACATGTCGATCCTCGCTTAAGCAATAAATTACTTCTTTCAAGTTTCCTTTTAACCAAAGTTTAGGTAAACTTACTGCAGTGAAATCCATCTTCAATTCAATCACTTTAGTTAAATCAGGAAGTGCGGCTTTTGATTTGCCCATAGCTAAAAAGACAGTAGCTCTCCGATAGTATGCAATATAGTTATCAGGGTCACCATCTGAAAATTAACATAATAAATGTTAAGCCTCTAATTTATTCAAAAAATCCAAAACACCTGGTCAGTTTTAGTATCCAGACTTCTATTAGGAAAGGCATTAAGAAAAGGATTTCTTCACCAAAAGGGAGTCATGAAACAACTGGGGAAGGCACTGGATTCAATCACCAATGCCAAAATATACATAATTATGTTTCATATATTTTTATATATACTTCATACACACACAAAATATGTTGCTTAGCAAGATCACTGCAAATAAATCTAGCATAGAGGCCAGCAAACTATGTCTTTGAGCCAAACCCAATTAATACACTTCAATTAAGAACAACTTTTAGATTTTTAAAACTAAAGAAAAACATGAGCTTATGGCTGCAAATCTACAACATTTACCTGACCCTTTAGAAGAAAAGTTTGCAAACCCCTGGTGAAGAATGCTAATTACATTCAGCTAATTGCAGTCAGGACTTTCACAAATGAGCGATATATACCCCCTGCTCATTTTATTTTGGTTTTTTTTTGTAGATAGTTTCACTAAATGGCTAAGGTGTCCAGGGTGACTTAAACTTTCCATCCTATTGCCTCAACCTCCCAGGATGCTGGGATTATAGGCGTGAGTCGACACGCCCAATTCAACTCATAATTTTTTTAAGTACGTAATTTAGTCTTTGTCTTTCCTGAGATTTTCTTAAGTGAAATATAGATTAAGAAAGTGGATTCTCAGTCAGCTGCAGTAACCTATACCTGGAATTCCTGCTACCGTCTCTCAAAATTGAGGAAAATAAATTAAAGGGCTGGTGATATAGCTCAAGTCCCTGGGTTCAAATCACCAGCACCACCACCAAAAAAAAAAAAAAAAAAAAAAAGGACTGCATTTACTCATAAGATTTTAGAAAGTTATCAACTCTGACAACTGATATATCTGATTCTCACAAATGTCACCTAAAGTGGTAGTGAAACAATAAAGATACACATACTACAAGGACAAAATCGAATGAGGGAGACTAGAGGTAGAGGGTAAGTTTTTTTTTTGTACGGGGGATCGAACTTACAACCTAGCACCTGCCAGGCAGGCACTTACACCACTGAGCTAAATCCCCAGCAGGAGAAGTTAATATTTAAAAGAAGAAAAGCAGCCAGGTGTGGCGGCACATGTGTGTAATCTCAGCACTCAGGAAGGCTGAGGCAAGAGAAACGCAACGAGTTAGAGGCCAGCCTGGGATACACACTGAGTTCAAGGCCAGCCTAAACTACATAACGAGACCCTGTCTCAAATTTTTTGCTTTGTTTTGTTTTGTTTTGTTTTTGTGGCACTGGGGATCGACCTCACAACCTTGCACCTGCCAGACAGGTGCTTAAGCCACTGAGCCAAACTCCCAGCCCTAGTTTTTTGAGGCAGGGTCGCACTATGTAGCTCAGGCTGGCCTTGCACTCACGTTGTAGCCCAAGCCAGCCTCAAACTCACAATGCTCCTCCTATCTCAGCCTCCCGAGTGCTGGGATTCAAATTTAAAAAGAAAAGAAAATAAAAAATGGCTGTTAAACAGATATGCCTCAAATATTCAGATCATTTTCTCACATGAAATCAGTAATGACATTTTCAAAATTTGGCGCAGTTTATTTAAATTCAGTGTGAAGTTCTTTTAAGAAGAATGCTTATTAGTAGCTTTGAACATTTTAAAAATCAAGAAGTCAGTTTCAGTAAAAATTGTACTGTACTTCAATTTGGAAAAAACTTAACTGCCCATGAAGAAAAAATCTTCCAAGAGAATCATATGTAGCAGTTTTTATATGACACAGCTAATTATACACAGAAAAATGTCTACACTATTTAGAAAGTATTTACTTTCACCAATTTTACTATTCAGTTTTTACGTATTTTTAAGATATGACATGAGATTGGAACCTCAATTCGTAATACTGAACCTACAAAAATCAGGAATTTGCAGTATTATGAAATACAGATCCACCAACAATATGTATATACATTTCAGTAAAAGAAAAATAGTATGATGTTTTTTCAACAGATGGTGTTACCCTTCTATGGGGACCCTAGAGGATGTCACAGAAAACCCACTACACTGCTGGCCCTTAAGAGAGGAAACTGAAAATGCATATGTAGTAATCTCAATGACCAAGGTTACCCAAGCAGCAGTTCGCTGTTCTAATAAATGTCTGGAAGCTAACGGCCATCACTTTGAGCACCTCTTGTAATTGCAGAGGCCAAAGGTAACTTGTATTAATCTCATGATGTCTCAATAAATTTATTATTAACGTATTTATATGAAGTTTTCTTTTCCTGAAGTGTGTATACGTTTTTTTTTCTTTTTGGCAGACCTGGTATATACTTGATCCTTCCAGGAAAAGCAAAAGGGGCTTACAGTTGAACTTACAATCAGTGGCCAGTGATGTCATCCATCATCCCTACATAATAAACCCTCCATGAAAGCACAAAAGGACAGGGTTCAGGACAATCTGGGGTAGCTGAGTGTGTGGAGACTCCAGGCGGGTAGCATAGCCCACAGGGCAAGGAAACTCCACAGCCCTTCTTATACACCTTGCCCCTTTTGGATCTCTTCCATCTGGCTGTTCATCTGTGTCCTTTATAACAATGTTCTTCATAATAAAACAAAAATTATGTTTCTCAGTTCTGTGAGCTGCTTCAGCATATTAACTGAACCCAAGAAGGGGGTCATGGGAACCCTGATTTATACCCAGTAGGTCAGCACCTATCAACCCACCAGGGGCACCTGTGTGAGTGGCGTAGGGAGCAGCTGTGCTCTCAACTATGGGGTATGATGCCACCTCCAGTTAACAGTATCAGGACTCAAATTAATTAAAGGACACGTAACTAATGTCCACAAACAATCCTTAGGATTACTTGGTGGGAAGAAATCTCCACCCATTTTGGTGACTAGACAACACAGAAGTATTCTGTGTTTTAAGAGTACAGTAGAGAAAATTGAATTTGTTTCTACCTGTACCTTCTGAGAGTCAAATAACAGCAATTCAATATATAAATAAAAAATCATACTTAGAAGTATAAGGTCATTTTTATGGTAAATCAAGATACTTTCTCTCCCTATTTCTGCATCTTAATACTCCTGGGAACCAGAGTTCACTCCTCCATCACTGTACATGAGGTAGCAGCTAAAACAAGAATTAGTTTAAGAAATTTACAATATACTCATGTTTACTTTCTCACTATACAAGACCTGATAACCCTGAAAATAAACACTTTTCCTATTACTCATGCAATAAACAGTAACCTATTTGTAAGCCTAAATATGGAAACCCTAGATTTCATTTTTTTTTTTTTTTCGGCACCGGGGATCGAACTCACAACCTCGCACCTGCCAGGGCAAGCGCTTAAGCCACTGAGCCAAACTCCCGGCCCTGGTTTTTTGAGGCAGGGTCGCACTATGTAGCTCAGGCCGGCCTTGTGCTCGCGTTGTAGCCCAAGCCAGGCTCTAACTCACAAGGCTCCTCCTACCTCAGCCTCCCGAGTGCTGGGATTAAAAGCGTGTGCCACCACGCCTGGCCCCTAGATTTCATTTTTTTTTTTTTTTTTTTGCGGCACCGGGGATTGAACTCACAGCTGCGCACCTGCCAGACAGGCACTTAAGCTGCTGAGCCAAACTCCCGGCCCTGAGCTGCTGAGCCAAACTCCCGGCCCTGGTTTTTTGAGGCAGGGTCGCACTATGCAGCTCAGGCCGGCCTTGCGCTCTCGTTGTAGCCCAGGCCGGCCTCGAACTCACAACGCTCCGCCTACCTCAGCCTCCCGAGTGCTGGGATTAAAGGCGTGCGCCACCACGCCCGGCTTAGATTTCATTTTAAAGTACATCATTCATATTATTATAATAGTTCATCAGAAATTTGAGTTGGGGTAATGGATTTAAAGTCTACTCACAAAACTATTAATTCAAATATGAGGAGATTAGCCCTAATTAAGACAATAATGCTACCTGAATAAAATGTATCAGAAAGCCAATTATAAACACTGCTGTAAATGTTGGTAAGGGAAACTGGAGGGGAAAATTTTTTTGCCTGGATATAGAAAATTTTTATTCTTGTTGCCAGCTAACCCAATCTCATTCATTCAAACATTTACTGAGCACCAGGGGAGGGAGGTGGGAAGAAGGAAATACCAACGTTTAAGAAGTTCTGTCATCGTTTGTGCCTAAATGTCCCTCCAAAGCCTCATGTGGTCATAGAATCTTTTGGGAGGTGCCTGAATCTACAGTGTGTGACTGATTGGTAGTGCAATGCTGGGATTAAGAGTGGGTGATTGCTGGATCAGTCCACTGACTGGATTGGCACCGCCCTAACCCCAATGGACTAGATACAATATAAGGAACAGAAAGAGGCTTATCTGTCTGTCTCTCTGTCTCTCTGTCTCTGTCTCTCGTTGCTTTTGCAGTATTAATATTCTGCTGCCACAAGCCAGGGGTGGTGGCATGCACCTTTAATCCCAGCACTTGGGAGGCTGAGGTAGGAGGAATATTGTGAGTTCGAGGCCAGCTTGGGCTACAACGCAAGCACAAGGCCGGCCTTAGCTACATAGTGCGAACCTGCCTGAAAAAACCAGGGCCGGGAGTTCGGCTCAGTGTCTGTCTGGCAGGCACAAGGTTATGAGTTTGATCCCTGTGCCGCAAAAAAAAAAAAAAAAATATCTGCTGCCATGAACAGTTGCCCCTCTGCCAAGCCACTCTGCCTTAGAGCCAGCCAGTTATGGAAAGAAACCTCCATAAACTGTAGCTAAAAAACCTTTCCTCTTTTAACTTCAAGTGTCAGGTATTTTGTCTCAGCAACAAGAACAGTGACTAAGACAAGTTTACAATCACAGGAACTAGAATATGAGCTTTGCAAAGTCACTGGAGCATTCTGTTTCCTCTTGTCAAATGAGGACAGTAGCACATGTCACCAATTCTCATGTAAGGCAAGAGGAAGGAGAATAAGAAGCAGAGAATACTTCATACCTGAAGTTCTTTTTTCTTTTCTTTTTTTTTTTTTCGGTACCAAGGATCGAAATCCCAGCCTCACACCTGCCAGGCAGGCACTTAAGCCACTGAGCCAAACTCCCAGCCCTATTTTTTTTCGAGGCAGGGTCACACTACGTAGCTCAGGCCAGCCTTGCTCACATTGTAGCCCAAGCTGGCCTCAAACTCACAACGCTCCACCTACCTCAGCCTCCCGAGTGCTGGGATTAAACGCGTGTGCCACCACGCTCGTCTCTGAAGTCCTTTTTTCTAATGATCAATCTAAACAAAATTTGTATCTGACTACTTTATGACACTGAAACAAGAGTCTTCTAATGACAACTGCATTAGAAGAGACTTGGAAAAATGAACCTTCCTGTTCCTTAAATAATAATGTCCAACAGATCAAAAATATTTTTCAATCAGTTCCAAATCTTAAACTCCTGCCAAAACACATTTATATGTCAGATTACAAAAAAATTTCAGCTCAAATGAGCAATCTACCTGTACTACAATATGAAACAATCATTTATGCTACTACCTGAATTTTAATACATAAAGCACTTACTACGTAAAAATGTAATCATAAAACACTACATGCCTGGGTAACTTCAAAACATTTCACGTAATTTTTCGAAAGTGAAAATGGAAAAAAGTATCACAACCAGAAATACGTATCAACTGTACCATTAGAATAATTGATCTATTGATACAACGCTAATAGTCAAATGCTGTTACAAACTAACATCAATTTTCCTCTTTTTTTTTTTTTTTTTTTTTTTTTTTTTTTTTTTTTTTTTTTTTTTTTTTTTTTTTTGTCTTTTTGGGACAGGGTCTCACTATGCAGTTCAGGCTGGCCTTGAGCTCACTTTGTAGCCCAGGCTGGTCTCAAACTTGCAACGATCCTCCTGCCTCAGCCTCCCAAGTGCTGGGATTACAGGTGTGTGCCACCACACCTCGCCTAACATCGATTTTCTAATCACACAAGTTAAAGCAAGTACATTACTGTATTTAGAAGCTGAAAAGTATGAACATTTTAATGAACTAACATTTAATGAAACTTTTACAGTCAAGAAAAGTATTAAAACACAGATATTTTATCAAAAATGATCAATTTATAGTTTGAAAACTCTATGACTTCCTGCATTATAACTTACTAGTCCAGAAGTCAGGAGACCTGTACTAATTCACTGTTAGTGGGCTTCTATTCACTGTTATTAACAGGCTTTCATTAACTTACTGAATTACCTGAAGTAAACACTACCTTATTAAAGATTTTTGCTAAACAACACATGGAAATATAAAGTTCACCATTCTTTTCTGGTAAACAGACAACTCAGATCCAAAAGACTACAATATCCCTTTATTAGTCCCATCATACACAATTTAAACTTTATTTCCTATAAGTTCTTATGAACAATCTGTGTTTTACACAAACTAAAATGATAAAGGTTCTCAAACTACACCAGCCTTGCTCAGAAGTTTATGCCATGTACCCCATTGAGAATCACTACTTGTTAAATTATGAACCAAATGACACTGGTATTCAACTGTGGAATGCACTACAAGTATTTCATTTCGAACACTCCTTTTACCTAATTTTACAAATAAGTTACCATGACTCAGTTTTACTATTTACGTTTTTCAGTAAGTAATATTTTGCTGGTTATTCTGGAAAGAAATACACCTTAAGAAGTCTTACATTGCAGCAGTGAACTGAAAGTAGTTATTCTGAAGTACTTTAACAATATGCCACAGCCCTTAGGTAAGAATATTTTGTCTTAAGACGTGCTTTTTTTTAAGACAGTAACGGAAAAAAATTAAATCACCAAGTTGTACCACTGAAGACAGCTTGAATCATCAGAGAAAGCACAGACTTAGTAATTATGTGGTCATATAGTAAATGGCCCTTAGCAAAAAACAACTTGTACAAATTAAGACAACTACCACTTCTCAAGGTGAGTTAATCATTCAAGTGCAAACTTCCAAAGGAAAACACCACAGTTAAGAAAACTGTGAATACAACAAATCTATTTTAAAAAGTCTTAATTTCCAGAGATTAAAAAAACTTAGATTTCTTTTCATGTGTCAAAAAAAATCTTTATAGTCATTATTCTTACCTAATCTTCACAAAAATTCCTTTGATGGCACAGTAAACACCACTAGGAATCTGGAAGTAACTTATTTAAGCCTACATTTTCTTACATAACAGGACCTATATACTGTATTATCAATAAAAAAGACAAAATGAAAATCTATTTTTCTTATTACTCCAGGAAACTAGTAACAATCAACAACAATCTGAGTTTAAAAAGAAGCATAAGCCGGACGTGGTGGCGCACGCCTTTAATCCCAGCACTCGGGAGGCTGAGGTAGCAGAAGCGTTGTGAGTTCGAGGCCAGCTTGGGCTACAATGTGAGCGCAAGGCCGCCCTGAACTATACAGTGTGACTCTGCCTCAAAAAACTAGGACTGGGAGTTTGGCTCAGTGGCTTAAGTGCCTGCCCTGGCAGGTGCGAGGTTTTGAGTTCAATCCCCAGTGCCAGGGGGAAAAAAAAAATAAATTAAAAAAAAAGCATAAAGAAAAATACTGTCAAATTAAAATGCACCTGTTTTTTGTTCTTATAGAAATTTTTAACAACAGGATGATAATTGTTCTGGGAGCACTATCTTCTTGACCTGTCAGGTTGCTGACTGGACACTGTTAACCATCTCAAATCAAAATGAAATGTATGAGTAAATTAAAACACAACTTTAAAGACAATCAATACCAAAAAGTACTACCATAAAAGTTTATGTAGTGGCTTATAAGAAAACCCCTTGGAGTTTTCTAAATATCTACCATGGTCAGTCAATTCATCTCACTTTTCAGTCCTTTTTTTGTTTTGTTTTGTTTTGTTTTTTTCTTTTCACTTCTTTTCTTTTTTTCTTTTTGAGGCAGGGTTTCACTATGCAGTTCAGGTTGGCCTTGAACTCATTTTGTAGCCCAGACTAGCCTCAAACTTGCAGCAATCCTCTTGATTCAGCCTCCCAAGTGCTGGGATGACAGGCATACACCACCGCAACTCGGCAGTCCTGACAAATTAAAAGCTATTATGATAACTGACGCTACACACACATAAGTAAGCTAAAAGAAGGAACAGCATAAAAGGCAGCTGGAATCTGACCTATACTGAAGAGTCAGTGACCCACAGGATCTTTCAGGGACATCAGTGGAATTGCCATATGTTGACCCAAGTTATCAGTAACACTAAACTGCATTCAGTGAAATCTGCTTAAGAAGGTAGAAAACTGTGGGCTGGGGATATAGCTCAGTGGTGCAGCGCCCACCTGGCAAGCACAAGGTCCTGAATTCAACTCTCAGTACAAAAAAAAAAGAAGGTAGACAACTACATAATACATTGAGAAAAGTTTTGTCAAAATCTTGAGTTCATCTTAGCAATTATGACAGTAAGTCTCGGTTACCTCTCATGTCAAATATATATGCATTCAAGAATTACACTTTATTATTACAGTACTTAACAAGACATTATGCTTATTTAAAAAACAATCATGGCCAGGCGTGGTGGCGCACGCCTTTAATCCCAGCACTCGGGAGGCTGAGGTAGGAGGAATATTGTGAGTTTGAGGCCAGCTTGGGCTACAACGCAAACGCAAGGCCGGCCTGAGCTACATAGTGCGACCCTGCCTCAAAAAACCAGGGCCGGGAGTTTGGCTCAGTGGCTTAAGCGCTTGTCTGGCAGGCGCAAGGTTGTGAGTTCGATCCCCAGTGCCGCAAAAAAATTAAATAAATAAATAAATAAATAACAGACAATCATGATGTAGTATTCAGTAAATAACCACTTAGTGTTTGGTTATGATACTAACCTACCGCAGCATGAAATTGAGATAAAGCATCAGCTAGCTGTCCAGCTGCAAGTAATTTCTTGCCCAATTCAAGATGTTTCTCAACATCTGCATTTACTCCACATTCAGCACCTAAAAACAGAGTTTAAAAAATCAGTTAGCTCTCCATGAACCACAACTTAATTCTAAAAAATAACAAGTTAAGATATAGTTATCTGGCTTAATCATCTCCATTAGTGGAAAAGGTCACAGAAGCTGAAAAACCACCTAAAGAAAGTAACGAACACAAACGGTGCTGACTTTACAGAGAGTAAAAAGCTCAAAAATATATCAATCTGACCAGTCAAAATAATAAACCAGTCCAAAATTGCCTAACACAGCAGTAGTAAAAATATTTTGAACAATGAAATTAGAATTGCTTTGTTAAACTGCAATCTCATCTTGGTGAATATTATATTGTCTGCTATAATATTTAAGTATTTACTGAACTCCTACAATGTACTAGCAACTGTTCTAGGTATTTGGGATAAGTAAGAGTCAAAAACAAACCTGCCCCTTGTCCCTTCCGAGTACCTGATACCATGACAGGCAGAGACAGATGTAATCAGTAAGGTACACAGCGCGTCAGGTGGAAAGCACTATGGACAGAGCTGAGCCCTGTGAGGGCGGCAGGAGGGCGGAGAGGGACATCACAGTAAACAAAGGAGTGAGGGCAGGCCCTCTTAAGAACCTGACATCTCAGCAGGACTAAAGTGAGGAACTCGCTGTGGAGATATCTAGGAAAAAAGTTTTCCTAGGAAAAGGACCAGATAGTGCAAGGGCCTTAAATCAGCAGTGTGCAGATACATTCCAGAATCAGCAAGGCAGCCTGGATGACCGCAGCAAAGCCAACAGACAGTGAACGGTGTGAAGTTGAAGAAGTAAAGGGCCTGATTGTGAATAGCCTTCATTTCACTCAGTGAAAAAGGAAGCTACTGACCCATTTAGAGTAGAATAACATGGTAGGGCTGGCCAATTATTAATGATCTGATTGCAATCCTGAATTCTTCCTCTGACATTCATAAAGCAATAATGGGGTAGCATTTTAAACACATTATGACTTGCCAGTAAAGGGCACAGAGAGAATTGCTGGAAGGAAAGGTACCTCCTGGTTCTGTTTGCAGCGTTTTACCTTTTCCTGGCTCCAACCGTACAGTGTGTATGTTAGGACATCCAATGGTGCTCTGCCCCAGGAATATGTCCCTCAGACACCTGGCACCTCCTCCCAACAAAGGCACCACGCACTCCAGCTTCTCACACCCACAGCAGTGCCTGACGACCCCTAAATACAAGCCAGCCAGCCTTCCTAGCTACACCAGATGGCTGTCTCCTCCAGGCTGCCCAGCTACTGCAGACCAGGCTCCGCGCCCAGGAACTCAGGAAACTTCTCAACCATTAGCAACTTCAGGCTGCAACTATACTTTATCCAACCTGAATGGGGGTCTGAACCCCTTATATAAAAGACCCCTCTTAACGCCTGCCTTCTAAGCACGAGGTTGTGAGTTCAATACCTGATGTCAAAAAATAAAATTTTTTTTAAAAATTAAAAAAATAAAATAAAAGACCCCTCTCTTTTAAATTGGCCCTTTTTTGGGACTTTCAGTCCTATATTCTTTGGCATTCTCTTCACATCTTTAGCTACTTTCCCAACATAGTTTAACAGACTATGAAGTCTATTAAACTCTCCTTTTTGAAGTGCTGTGTGCTTTGCCTCCTCAGTGGAGACTGACAGACAGTTGGCACTGGTAGTGGCCCCAGGAGATAGATCCTCAGGAGGGGATCTGAGGGCTGGTTTGGTCACATCCTTGAGCTTGAGTGCAGGGCTGAGCTCCATGCCAATGAGAAAGAAGATACTAGTAACCACAGCAAGTATGGTAATGAGTTGGATTGCAAGTAACATGTTCTGCAAGTGTTCCAAGACAAGCAAACATTTATAATAAATTTTAACGTGATAAATTGCAAAGTCTTGCCATATGAGTAGTACATGATGCCAAATGTCACATGGCCACAACTGAGCCGAAGGTTCCTCTCCCTGTCCCACACTCTCTCTCCTTCCCTTCTTCCCTCCCTTCCTCCATCTGCGGGATTGTAGGTGACTGTCCCCAACAGCCAGTAAAGGTATTAGTGAGATCTCATCTGCGGAGGAGAAAAAAAAAGGTAGAGGAATTCCTCACCTCAAATGAGATTAGGGAGATCAGTAAAATGTGAGAAAGGGAGATCCATAAAATGAGAGAAACAGTGCAAAATTTTCTAGAAAAGTGCCTCCCAAATCAAGCTACAGTAAATGCAAGTGATGAACCTATTTAAAGACCATGACACATTTCCACAAAATTCTCAAAAGGAGGCAAAAGGAAATGTCATTGGATCACTAAAAGAAAGACTCCACAGAGTCAAGAAAGCAGTGATTCTATGAGTGACAGTGAAAGCGGATCTACACAACAATCCTCTTCTAACTTGTCTCCCTCACACCAGCCACAAAGATTTTCAAAGGTTAAGTCCAGGTTAATTCATGTTTCTTTACAAAGTATTTTGTATTTTATTATTTTGTACTATATTACAGCATTATAATCATTTTATATGAATACTTTTGGGTTGTGGGATGAACCTTCTGAGTTATTTCTTATGGGGAAATTCCCTTTGATATATATACAAGTACTTTGAACTACAAGCATGTTTCTAGGATGAATTATGCTCACAAACCAAGGTTTTACTGTACTGTCATCACAAGTAAGCTACCACTTAAGGCTGACCTGAACAAGAGAAGTGGTGAGACAGATGTTTTGGAAGGCCATGTACCTGATGCACGTCACCATAACGACAGAAATAAAAATAAGGACTGTGATGTGGGGTAGATTCTTTTAAATGCACTAAAGCACTTCAAGAAAAATAACAAGCTCCGGTCTCATCCTCAGCTCAAGACACAGTCTGAGAGCTTCCATGACAGCTTGAAAACAATATCATCTTTTTTGTAACCACACAGCTAATTTAGCTAAAAATGAACCACAAAATTTAATTATGAGGGTTGCTGAATTAAAGCAACAGTTTAATCCACAGTCTCACCAAGTTTCCCCTGTAGAAGTTAAGGCACAGATGAAAGAACAATGAAATCCTTACATGTAGAAGGAGACATGGCTTGGATACAGATGAAATTAACCAACTTGAACTTTCAAGTCCTTCTAAATCTCTCTTACCAGTATTAGTTGCTCTTATGTGAAAAGACTAACCTTTGACTGCTTAAAAGTCGTAGGACAACCTTGTAGGACAACCTTATATTGGAAAGAGAAGCTTATCCTCCTCAAAAGTCACCATAATCACGTGCTCATTAATTAGACTCAAACCACAGCAGACTTCAGGGAGGCAGGTAACATAGTATGACCCAAAAGAATTGCAAGGCCTTACTGATAAACTAGCACTGACCATGTATGAAAATGGATTCTTGAGGTATTAAACCAAGAAAAGTAGAATATAACACTGTACCGGTCTAATATATGTATACATTTACTAAACTATTTTTATAACAGAATTTTCCTAGAATAAAAGGAGGAGCCGGGCGTGGTGGCGCACGCCTTTAATCCCAGCACTCGCGAGGCTGAGGTAGGAGGAGCGTTGTGAGTTCGAGGCCGGCCTGGGCTACAACTCGAGCGCAAGGCCAGCCTGAGCTACACAGTGCGACCCTGCCTCAAAAAACCAGGGCTGGGAGTTTGGCTCAGTGGCTTAAGCGCCTGCCCTGGCAGGCGTGAGGTTGTGAGTTCAATCCTCAGTACCGCAAAAAAAAAAAAAAAAAAAAGAATAAAAGGAGGGATTTAAAGGCCCAGAAATACAGGAATGTTGGGCTGGGTTTACACACCAACCTCCCACTTTTCATTCCACGAGAGAGCTGACAAGACACACCCTTTTCTAAGGCATTGAAAAAGGTATTAATAAGGGACCATCTATAACCTTCTCAAAGTTCTGTGGTCACTCCCCTTACTGGCAGGATGCAATGGCTGAGATGGGCTTCCTGATTTCAATAGGATGATGATACTTCCTAGAGTAGCAGAAGCTGAAGCACCAACACTTAACCATCAGAGACTGCATAGCCATATCAACTGCAGAATGCATCCATTACAGTGGAGATAAAATGATGTGCTCTGTGAATTCACTCAGTTTCTTTCCCCACCCTACAAGTGCTTATAAAATGGACCCAAGGAAAAAATGGCCATGGTAGCAAGAATGGGGGCTTTGAATGAGTTCAAAAACAAAAATCTGTCCTTGCTAAAGTGGATCTAGCTAAGCCATTACTACACATCAAATCTGCCAGCACCAACTCCAAAATTGTGCTCCCAATATGCCATCATGGGGGGATGGGTGCTCCCAGCAGATTGATTTTATCTGATCTTCCATCATGGATTCCCTTACAATATTCTGGATATGAATTTGCCCCTAACACCTCCGCCTGTACACCATTCATAGAAACAGAATGTACTATCCACCATCATATCATTCTGCACAGCACTGTATCAATCAAGATGCTCATTTCACAGCAGAAGAACACAATATGCTCATGCCCATATGATTAAGTGGCTTTACCACATACACTACACACCTATGTTTCCAATGAATATAGTGATGATGAACATTTTAAAGCTTTCAATGATACAAACAGCTGTTGCAGTATGTGTGCCATAGATTTGCCACCACTGAATTAGAAGAAAAGACTGCCACCTGGCTATTTTGTACTCCTTACATCACTGTAACTACAAGGCCAAAAAACCAAAATAACTGTCCTATTCTGTTGGCTGCAAAAATTGATACCAACTAGCAAGAAGAAAAACGTTGCTGTTAAATAATGGATGCAAAGTAGGTGGAACCAGGGGACCCTCCAGAGCATGTCTCAGTTCCTCCATGCTCAATACTAAGAGTTAGTTTTTAAAAAAATCTATAAAATCACAAAACAAACAGACTCTTCACGGAAGAAAGTGTGTGGGAAAAAAGTCAGAGAAGCTGAGATTCCAGCTGACAGTGAGAGAAGGAGCAGAAGGTAGTCAATGAAGAAAGCATATGTATCACCTAAGATTTCATGAACAATTACAGAAATAAGGACTATATTCGCATATTTTCTATCTGCTTGGTACATATGTGTGTTTATTTATGGAGTCGCCCCTCGGTATGCACAACGGATTAGTTTCAGAACCCATTCCCAGCCACTGTGGATACCAAAATCCACAAATATGCCAGTCCCTTTTGCAAATCACGTAGTTTTTGTACATAACCTACAAAAAATCATCTCTACATTATGCTCAATTCTTAATACAACATAAACGCTATGTAAATAATTGTTAGAGTGTATTATTTAGGAAATAATGACCAAAAAAAAAACTATACATCTTCAGGGCAGAAGCAAATTTTTGTCTACTTTTGATCTATAATTGATACAATCCATGGATGTACAGCCCACAGTACAGAGGACTGATTGTATACAGGCAACCATCCTAATTTAGCTTCTACATATGTGAATTCACCCACTCACCAAAATCCACCTGCACCTGCAGCACTTTCACAGCCATTTGGAAACAAATACATGCACAGAGCAACAAAACCTTGAGTTACCTGCAGTACACATTCACAGATAAGTCTAAAAAGACCACAATGCTTTCTTGTTTCAGCTTTTATATATATATATATATATATATATATATATATTTTTTTTTTTTTTTTTTTTTTTTTTTTTTTTTTTTTTGCGGCACTGGGGATTGAACTCACAACCTCACACCTGCCAGGGCAAGAGCTTAAGCCACTGAGCCAAACTCCCAGCCCTGGTTTGTGAGGCAGGGTCGCACTATGTAGCTCAGGCCAGCCTTGCTGTCACGTTGTAGCCCAAGCCGGCCTCGAACTCACAATGCTCCTCCTACCTCAGTCTCCCAAGTGCTGGAATTAAAGGTGTGCGCCACCATGCCCGGCTTTCAGCTTTTATATTATAAATAAGTACATTTCATGTCATGTTTTGTGCTTTTTAAGTGATTTTATCACTTAAAATAGCTCCCAATCATAGTACTGAAATGCAGCCTGCTTTTCACAATTTGCCTATCTCTTCTTAGAACCGCAATCCCCCAAAACTGATCAAAAGTATATTTTGAGGGCAGAAATTGTCAGTTCTTCTTTCTCTCCACACCCCCCACCCCCCAGTACTGGGGACTGAATCCAAGGCCTCACTCGTGCTATGCAAGCATTCTTCCACTGGGCTACACCATCATTCCAATAATTTTTTTCTTTGCATCACCCCATTCAGTACTTTTCATATAGCAGGCACTCATTATTTTTGAGTGAATTTAACTACCTGCCTTCTTAAATATAATTCTTCAAAATAATATAATCTAAGGTATAAAAAAATAATTAACAAATCAAACTCATCAACCCATGATTCATAAGGACAACAATATCTGGAAA
This sequence comes from Dasyprocta punctata, assembly GCA_004363535.1. Taxonomy (NCBI): domain Eukaryota; kingdom Metazoa; phylum Chordata; class Mammalia; order Rodentia; family Dasyproctidae; genus Dasyprocta; species Dasyprocta punctata. The sequence goes on from RJWM01030558.1 coordinate 20,394, forward strand.
AAAAAAAAGTACAGATAGTTGGCTGTTTTACACTGTCAAATCCATTTTGAGCCACAGATTTTTACCCTTTTTTTTTTTTTGCGGCACCGGGGACTAAACTCACAACCTCACGCCTGCCAGGGCAGGTGCTTAAGACACTGAGCCAAACTCCCGGCCATAGTTTTTTTGAGGCAGGGTTGTACTATGTAGCTCAGGCCGGCCTAGTGCTAGCGTTGTAGCCCAAGCCGGCCTCAAACCCACAACGCTCCACCTACCTCAGCCTCCGGAGTGCTGGGATTAAAGGCGTGCGCCACCAGGCCCAGCTTACCCTTCTGATACATATGCTAATAGCATTATTTTCCAAGATAAGAGACAACCAAGTATCACGCTGTTTCCTAATCAGCATCAAACAAGTTTCTGCTTAGATAAGTATCAATCATTGCTCAACAAAGGAAACAGAAGAGTAAGAAAACAGTAGAACAGATAACCATGTCATTCATTCAAGTTAGTATTAGCATGCTGTACACTGACAGGCAGAAAATAATAGTAAGAAACTTACCAGTTCGTCATTAAAAGTATGATGGGTTAAGGTCACAAAATCAGAAGAACTAAAGTACAGAAGGTGTCTTGGTTACTTTTTACTCCTTGCTGAGACAAAACACCTGACACCCAAAATTAGGGAAGGAAAGGTTTATTTAGCTTACAGTTTTTGGAGGTTTCAGTCTACAATCAGCTGGCTTCAAGGCAGGGTGGCATGGCACAGGAACAACACTTCAAGGCAACAGCTGAGCAAAAGCAGCCAGAATAAAAGGGGCAAGAGCAAGCCTCTTCTCCTCCCTCATATTGTACACAGGATACACCCCTCTCTCCAGAGTGGGTGTAACTTCACAAACATCCTTGTCTTCCTTTGCACAGGATGAGGTAATTTACAAAGTAAGAACACTGACTCCCTGCTGAGTCTCTCAGTTAAACTTCTAAACTGCTCCAGTTGACACAATGTATCAACCATAACAGAAGGCAAGACTGACAACTGACAAAACTATACTGAACTTCAGGCCAGGCAGAACCAAATCAGAATGTAAGGAAGGAGGAAAATCTGAAAATTATGCTATAAAGCAACACAGGTCTGGGGCCAAGAACCAAGCAAGGTGAGGAAGAGTCTGGAAAAAAGTCTCATGGCAGAAACAAGAGGACAGCCTTGTTTGTTTTGCTACCTTCAGGCCACCAGGAACTGCTCTCCTCTGAAAAACCACACTGCCTTGGAGCCAGCCAATAATAAACTAAATAAACCTTTCCTCTCTTAACTTGTGGGTGCTGGGTATTTTGTTCCAGCAATGAGAAAAGTAATTCACACAGAATTTGGTACCAGGGAAGTGGGGTCCTGCTGTGACTGTGCCTGGCCATGTGATTTAGGAGCCTTTGGAGCTGGCTTGTGAGAAGAGTTTGAAAAAGTTTAGGTATGCTGGTTGAAAAAATCAAAGCTGGAACACCTTAGGCTGGACTTGATGGGAGATTCTCATCAGAGCTCAGAAGATCAGAATGCTGACAGAAGTCCTGCTGGTAAAGACCAGGTTTGGGAGGTTTCTGCTGGGAATAAGGACTGCATTGGCTGTTTGACTCTAGACAATGTGTGTGATGTAGAAAATTTGTTTGCATTTTGCTCATGCCCAGAGACTCTGCCTGAGACTAAGATTAAGAGTGCAGGACTAATCTTCCAGAAGAAATTTCAAAGCAGTCTAATGTTGAGGCAATGGCATGGCTATTACTGGGGGCTTTTAGTAAAATTTATGTTGAGAATCGAGAGGAAATAGCCCAGCAGAATGATTTAAAAACATTTTGAATTTAGCCAGAAAGCAAACTCCAGTAAAGCTGTGGACTGCAAAGACAGAGGGCAGGAGATCTTGATGGCTGAGAAGGAACAGGAGAATATAAAAGATGGCCTGAAGGCATCACAAGAAGCAGCAGGACTCCACTCTTTGCATCTTCAAAATTGCATAAGTGATTTTTGCTTTGAGAAGAAAGTGCCCGGGCAACATGCTCCAGAATGGCAGCAGCCTAGAGAAGCTGTTCCTTGGGACTGGGTTCATAGGCACTTGGAACCCTACAGCCAAGAGAGAAGGAAGCCTGGTTACCACTCCAGTTGGCAGCAGTCCAGTCAGTATCACCCACATGTTGCTGGTTTTAGATGCATGAAGAATGCAAGAGTTGTAGGGTCAGGAAGGCTTCCACTCAGATTTCAGAAAAAAGTCAGGGAGGCCAGGCAGTGTGACCCTGAGAAGGCAGTGTATTAAACTGTGAGTGTGAAGCCAAAGCTGCATTGGAGACCACAGAGAAGGCAAGAACATGAATCATCTAAGAAAAACTGCAAGGTCGGAGCAGAGCTGGCCAAAGAAGCCATAGAAGCTACAACCACTGCCAGTGCCATAGGGATGGAGCCACCCACACCCTTTGGAGGTCACAACTTGCCACAGGTTTCTGGGGATGCTGGAAGTGAAACTGTGAGATTTAATGTTTACTCTGCTGGGGTTTGGTCTTGCTTTGTTCCCATTCCTTGCTATCCCCATTTGTAACTTTTGTAATGGAAATGTCTGTTTTGTGCCACTGAATGTTGGAAGTGTTTAACTTTCTTTCCATTTGTACAGGAGCTTGCAAATGAGAGTCTGCCTTAAATCTCAAAGAAGTCTTAGAACTTGGGACTTTTCAACAATGCTAAAACTGTTACGCAACTCTTAGAGATGCACTAAATGCCTTCTGCATAAAGCAATGTGCATGAGTCTTTGGGGGCCAGGGGCACAATGTTATGGCCTGTAGTTAAATGTCCTCCCAAATCCTCACATGGTCATAGGTGTGGCTTTTTCAGAGGTGGCTGGCTCAGTGTGTGTCATGCTGGAGTTAATTCATGGGGCAATGCTAGGCTCAAAGGCACTAGGACTAAGGGTGTAAGTGTTACCTGCCCTGAGTAGCCTGGATAAGATAAAAGGAACAGAAAGATGCTGTTGAAGCCCCTTGTTTGTTTTGCCACCTTGTGTGCATCATCAACTGTTCTCTGGGAAGCCATTTTGCCTTGGAGCTAGCCGATTTTGGACTGAAACCACTATAAACTGTGAGCTAAATAAACCTTTTCTCCCTTTAAAAAAAAAAAAAA